>APFE030274565.1:13408-153504 GCA_000404065.3 Pinus taeda | reverse complement strand
CAATCTCACCCAAACTGGTGCTGAGGTTATCACTGCTGTAGAGGGATTGAATGATGGGTTCCATGGCTTCATGAATAGGCCTGATTTTTCCCAAAACCAAGGGCCGGAATCTAAAATACATTGTTTGCTTTCAGGATTTTCAAAATCTACTATAAAGAAACCTCTAGCACAGGGGTAGATATTAATTTCATCATAAATGATAGGCTTCCATACCTCCGAGATCCAATTGTGGAGTGCTATCAGCTGCGGCCAAAAACCATTGAACCGGCAAATTAGGGCACTTTCGGAGAACTTCAAAGCTTCATCCAGTGAGTCCTGGACCACTTGGATAGTGGGAGCTGGGGCTTCACTCACGATATGTGCAGGAGATTGCCCTCCAGAGGCGGATGAGCCACCGATTATTTTTGCGAAGCTCGGAGCCATATTTTATGCAGATCTATACCAGATCTATACCGCAGACACTGAAGAGATACGAGCCGCAGCTCAAACCGCAGATCTAAAGAGATACGCAGCTCAAGCCGCAGATCTGAAGAGATGTGACCCAATGAAGTTTTCGAGTGCCGCAGATCGGAAGAATGCGAAGATCTTTTCGAGTGCCGCAGATTGGAAGAGTGCCGCAGAACTCACGCTACTTCTCGGAAGAGTGCCGCAGATGCCGCAGATTTATTTTATACCTTATTGGTACGGGCATATAATCTTAAATTGTCTTGTGTAATTACACTGTGAATGGGATATAACAATTCTCCTGTGCCGCAGATTGGAAGAATGCGAAGATCTTTTCAAATCTGAAGAGATGAAGAGATACGCAGCTCAAGCCGCAGATAATAATAATAATAATAGAAGAAGCCCATTGGAAAGTCAGAGTTTACTTTCGTTGTTGTGTTATAAGTCCATTGGAAATGAAACTATTATTTTTTTTAAAAGTAATTATTACGTAAACAATGATTATTTTTCGGAGATAATTTTCCTTTAGTATTTTGAGAAGTGTTTTTATTGATTTCCAAGTTTATTAATGAATAAATTAATGATAATAATTTTTCTGAGTATTTGTATCGTTTTTTCATGATGGAAATAAATTTGGTGTTATCGAGAATTCGTAGGCATCTAAATTCAAGTTTTTGCTTTCCAGCAAAATTATAACCTTCACTCACTTAACTAGTAACACCATAAAAGGTAATTTAATGATTCATTTTATGATTAATTGATTTTTATTTCGTCATAAAACTAACTTAATAATATATTGTAGGACGAATAGTTTGTAATTATGATCCGTAGTTTAACATTTTAGGGAAATTAAATTTTAAATCTATTAATTAATTTAATAAATTAATGTATTAAGTTAAACAAGGGTTACACAATAGCTAGTTCGTGTTACTTAGTTTAAATACAGCTAAACTAGCATTTGCATCAGATGTTGCAAAGGAAACGCCGTAAGGCATAAATTGAAGAACACAAATACAACAAAAGAATACTTCGATAAAGAATAAAAATATATTGAACACTCAAATCAATGCCCCATTAACTAGAACCACTTAGTAGACATATCTATCAACATTAGGATTATACACAATGATCAAGAAATTTCTCATATACAAACAACACCTTCCACAAGAACCTTTTGTCACATCCACATTTTAAAAAATGCTTTGGAACGTGATTGGAATCTCCCATATTGCCTTCTTCATTATGCAGATAAATCTTCCATATTGTTATTTTCATCATGAATTTAGTTCATTGTTGTAAAGTGTTAGTGTGTTAAATTCAATACTATAAGTTCGACAAGCGAAAAAAATTCCTCAATTAGCATAATATGCATTTTTCTCTCAACCATGCATAAAATGAATTGTTAAAGAACAAGATATCATTTTAGTTTTGTATTCTAGGAATATACTAAAGCTTTAGAAAGCTTGATGAAATAATTGTATACAATAAAGGATTATTGAAGAATTTGAAAAGGATGACTAAAGAATTTGAGAAGGAACAATTGTGTAAATTAAGAGATCAACTAAAGAATTAAAATTTGAACATTAGATGAAATGAGTATTTAATTAGAACTTCTCATAAAAAATTCTTAACTTGTGAGGTAGGATATCAAATTTCAACCCTACATAGAATGACATTGTTTAATAGTAAAATACCATTTTAGTTTTCCAACCCAGGAACATATTAAGGTTCTTAGGAAGCTTATAATACAATTATGTACTTTAAGAGATCCTTGAAGAATTTGAGAAGGACAAAAAAGAGCAAGTTGTTCCATATAAATGTTAGTTACTTTATGTATAGAGTTCCAACATGATAGGAAACATGTATGTTTAGAGTTTTTTTTTTTTGGTTTCTTCAATTATTTCAAGGATTAGCTCTCAAAATAACTAAACTATTGAAACAAATTTACTTCAAAAGAATTGAATAAGAAACACCCATTGCCTCCTCTTAGAATGGAAACTTGCAATGCAACTCCATAAGCAACCTAATCATTGTTAATGCTTTTGCAGAGCTCATTCCCATCAAAGAAGTCCTGCAACAACTGTTGTGATTCGAGAATTCCCACTAACCAAAACAATATCATGGATGAATCTCTTACCATCTTAGCATGTTAAACACTTTTCTATAGGCTCCATGCACTTTGCAAATAGATTTGTTTTCAGCTCTTCAGACCTAGCTTTAATTATTGTTGAATAAAAGCCCATGCCTCCATATAATGAATCAATATATGTGGTTGTCTGAGCAGTGGATGAAGAAGACCTCCTCAACAACAACATTTTGATGCTCATGCCAAGCAGTTTATCAAGACCAAAATCTAATTCAATGGTTCAATCCATTCACACATAATTTTCGACATATATGATCTTGCTGAGCATAGATCACGTTCCAATCAGGAATGACTTCATTCTCAAATCTGAAATCCATGCACAAATACCCGTATAAGTTGGTGGTTAATGCAGTCTATCTTAGACTGCGAACTGAATAATATTCATTACTCTTTTTTATGTTTTGCTACCCAAAACTGAAAGTAAAATTGGCCTACATTGCTATGCAGCTTCGTAGGCAACTGCCTCATTGGGGTTAATGCTTTTGCAGATCTGATTCTCATTAAAGAAGTCTTGCAACCACTGTTGTACTTTGAAAATTCCCACCTTGGGCTTTGCTCTTTGTCAAGGGCTGGAAAGTTTTATGGATATGTTGTTGTTGAGGAATAGGATGAGATTTGCTATATTTACAGTTTCTTTCGTTTCCGATAAGGCTACAGTAAACTAAAATGCTAAAATAGAAATATCATATTGAAAAATTGAAGTTTAAAATTTAGCTAGGTAAGTAAAAAATTGGCATATCTGAGGCATTTTCTTCATCTGAGGCATTTCCTCTCGTGTTTCCACTATGTTGCCCAAGGAGGTGTTAAAAATTTTGGGGATGGAAATAGTAGCATCGTACTATTACCGTGAAATCCTATACAGGTTACTTCACCAGCTACATGTTGCCCTGTTATAGGCATACCTCCATGAATTCTAGCTTGAAGCCCACAACATATGATGTGCATCTGGAAATTAAAGATATGGGAACCTTAGTTATGTCAAGGTCATACATCAGACAGTCAGCAAAAATATTTGGGAAATAATACTTTGTTTCTTCCTTGAGTTTGTGGCAGTAGGATAATAAAAAAAACCAAAACACTCTCTCTTCATACACTCAGATGAGAACACCAAGCTTGTCAATTGAGTATGTAGGAAAGACCTATTTCTTCTTTGAAGGAATGGTTGTGTTTCTGGGAATAAAAATGTTCATAACACTTCTGGTTGTATTGTGACCAAGCGAAAGAGCAACAACATCAAGAAGTAACAGGTCTTGTACATCCATTGCCTCCTCCACTTAGAGTGACATATTGCATTGCAACTCCGTAAGCAACAACCTCATCATTTTTAATTCTTTTGTAAAGATCATTCCCCTTAAAGAAGCCCTGCGACAATTGTTGTGATTTGAGAATTCCCACCAACCAAAATAATATCATGGATGAATCTCTTGCCATCTTAGCATCATAATCAACGAAACCAAAACACTCTCTCTTCGCACACTCAGATGAGAACACAGAGCATAAAAGTAAAGGGAAAAAGAAATGCCATAATCTTGATATGGTGCCATCCATAAGTTGAACACCATTTGTGTTGCAGGCCTCAATGATGATGTCCAGATCCTGTACAGACAAGGCAGGGGGCTTCTCAAGAAGGATGTGTTTCTTTTTCTGGGCAGACTTGAGAGCCCATTCAAGATGTAAACTGGTGGGCAGAGAAATGTACACAGCATAATAGAAATCAACAAGGGCAGAGACTGTGAAATTGCAGTGGACCTGCAAATAAACATAGCAAAAACTAATTCCAGGTAACCATTCAAAATATTCTGCCAAGAATTTAATTATGACTCAGCCTGCACATGGCAAGAAACCCAGCTAATACCACAATTGAAATCCCATAATCCAATCTTGAATCACAGAGCATAAAAGTAAAGGGAAAAAGGAATGCCATAATCCAATCTTGAAGTACTGAGTATGAAATGAAAATTTCATAAAAAGCCATGAATCCATCTTACCTTTTCGGCCCTAATTTCCACATATGATCATCATGGATTGAGTACTCACTGAATTCAAGTTGCCAAATAGGTCTGGATTTCCCAGCAGTTGTTTCATTTTACGGGTTCTAGGATGGTCCATCCACATGGTGCCATCCATAAGTTGAACACCATTTGTGTTGCAGGCCTCAATGATGATGTCTAGATCCGAGGCATCAGATGTGGGAATTGGAAGTACTCAACTTCATACTTACGAAACTGGAAGGTGCATATCAGGCCCCAGGATTAAATGACACTGTGTTAATTTAAATTCCAATTGATGAAATTGGTTTCATTTTTCATTTCAAATACCTTGACGGACATCATTCCACTCCCTTTTCATTCCACTCCAAAACTTTCGACTGCTCAAACAGAATCAGATTCCTTCTAACAAAGCTACAGAACTCATCCCAACTCAATGAGTTAACCTAAATTCAAAATACAACTATTCTTCCATACCAGATATTCACTCCAGAAATGTCTGGTGAAGACCATGTCTATGGGCTATATTATGATATTTTAACCCCTCAATTTGTTTTGCCTATAAAAATAAAATGTATATCTGAAAAACACTTGAAATAAGAGATAAATCAGCTATACATTGTGCATCTGCTCCGCAAATATGACCCTGCTGACAAGAATAAAATGCCAATTTCTTTTATCAGTCAAAACATGTATAAGCATACAGCCAACTTAAGTTATTTCGCTTAAAGTTTTGAGCCTCTTAACTGTAAAGATGGTTTACATGAAAAGCTGTGAACGAAGAAAAGAAGAGTAAAGTTTGGAAAGAAATAACAAACCTTGCGCATTTTTCTATCATGCCCATCATCCTTAGTTATCACATGTATAAGCATACACCCAGCTAAAGTTATTTAGCTTAGAGTTTTGAGCCTCATAACCGTAAAGCATGCGTACATGAAAAGAAAAGAAAATATGAATGAAGAAATGAAGATAAACTCAAAGTTTGGACAAAAGTGACAAACCTCAGGCGTGATTCTATTACGCCCACCATCATCGTTCCGTAGAGTTTGGAGTCTTTCAAAGGAAACATCTAAAATGCTTCGTATAATAGGGCTAGTATTCTGATCACGATGTTCCACCAATGATCTTAAGTAATGAGGACCTTGCAACCCTGCTGTAGGATTGGGAACCATATCCAGTGGAGGAGCAAGAGACCCAGACAGCCGAGAAAAATGATTGCTTTGTCCAGGCCTCAAAGAAGACACGGATTCCTGTGCAAGACTAGAATTTGCCCCAACAACTTGCATGCGTACGCTTTGTGGACGGCGCCATGGAACAACTGTTCTTGAATTGGGAACTGAACCAGCAGATATTTGAGCTGTATATGTCCATGGATCATCATTTGACAGCCGGTTGTCAGCACCTCGCATATACCATCCTTGATTAGGTACTCCAGTGATCGGACTGAGCGCCGCGAAGAGATGTCTGTATGGCCGCGTGGTAAAGGCTCCTTCAATTCGACTGTCTTGCAGCCGCGTTCTTCATCTGCTGTCCACTAGGGATGGATTGAGTACTCATCGAATTCAAGTTGCCAAATAGGTCTAGATTTCACAGCAGTTGTTTCATTTTATGGGTTCTAGGATGGTGCATCCACATGGTGCCATCCATAAGACACCATTTGTGTTGAAAGCCTCAATGATGATGTCCAAATACTGTACAGACAAGGCAGGGGGCTTCTCAAGAAGTATATGTTTCTTTTTCTGGGCAGACTTGAGAGCCCATTCAAGATGTAAACTGGTGGGCAGAGGAATGTACACAGCATAATGGAAATCAGCAAGGGCAGAGACTGTGAAATTGCAGTGGACCTGCAAATAAACATAGCAAAAACTAATTCCAGGTAACCATTCAAAATATTCTGCCAAGAATTTAATTATGACTCAGCCTGCATATGGCAAGAAACCCAACAAATACCACAATTGAAATCCCATAATCCAGTCTTGAAGCACAGAGCATAAAAGTAAAGGGAAAAAGAAATGCCATAATCCAGTCTTGAAGTACAGAGTATGAAATGAAAATTTGATAAAAAGCCATGAATCCATCTTACCTTTTCGGCCCTAATTTCCACATATGATCATCATGGATTGAGTACTCACCGAATTCAAGTTTCCAAATAGGTCTGGATTTCCCAGCAGTTGTTTCATTTTATGGGTTCTAGGATGGTGCATCCACATGGTGCCATCCATAAGTTGAACACCATTTGTGTTGCAGGCCTCAATGATGATGTCCAGATCCTGTACAGACAAGGCAGGGGGCTTCTCAAGAAGGATGTGTTTCTTTTTCTGGGCAGACTTGAGAGCCCATTCAAGATGTAAACTAGTGGGCAGAGGAACAACATAATGGAAATCAGCAAGGGCAGAGACTGTGAAATTGCAGTGGACCTGGAAATAAACATGGAAAAAACTAATTCCAGGTAACCATTCAAAATATTCTGCCAACAATTTAATTATGACTCAGCCTGCATATGGCAAGAAACCCAGCTAATACCACAATTGAAATCCCATAATCCAGTCTTGAAGCACAAAGCATAAAAGTAAAGGGAAAAAGAAATGCCATAATCCAGTCTTGGAGTACAAAGTATGAAATGAAAATTTCATAAAAATCCATGAATCCATCTTACCTTTTCGGCCCTAATTTCCACATATGATCATCATGGATTGAGTACTCACCGAATTCAAGTTTCCAAATAGGTCTGGATTTCCCAGCAGTTGTTTCATTTTATGGGTTCTAGGATGGTGCATCCACATGGTGCCATCCATATATTTATGCATTCAAAGATGTAATTTAAGCAACAAAAAATTGTGATATCACCAACAATTATATAGCTGGATTCCAAAAATGGTTGAGAAAATAGTCCAAGATAGAACGTTTAAACTTATCATCTCTAAAATGCCATATGATAACAATAAACAACTATGTCTAACAACACTGTCAGTTGAAAAAATAGAGAGGTATTTATGCATGGACCGAATTTTTCTATCTAAATCTGAATTGAAGTTTTGAGTTGCATATCAACTGGTCGCTCTTTTGCCCCATGTGATAAGCATACTAATCTCTGTTTTTTTTAGTTACAGGTAGTTTAGGTGGGTGAACAGGGTTTCCGGTAGTTTAAATAGGTGACTGTGATTTTGAAACGTTAAACCTTTAAAAACTCATGGTCGGTACAAAAGCATTATGCAAATACAATACCTGGTGCAAGATACTCAGTCCAAAATCAGACACCTTCAGATTGGCTTTCCCATCCAGGAGTAGGTTTTGAGGCTGCTCACCGAATTTGAAACCAATTTAACATTAAATCTTATCTTAGCACAGAGCATTATAAACTAAAATTACATAAGCTCTCATTGGGTTCATATACAAAGAGCAATTTTCATAAATATTGAAAGTCAAACTGCATACCTTGAGATCTCTCTCAAAATCCTCTTATAGACTTCTCTAAATGTTGAATCTGGCATGTACACTTCTAACAAAACTTTCAACTCCGCAACCTTTGGAAGACGAGGGTGGATCTTTGGTATGTGTTTATTTGATTAGAACTAGCAGTATGTGAAAATGAAGTGTTGCTTTGAACATTGTGAATGGAAATTTATTCGAAGGGACCCTCCAATGGACAAGGAAAATGTTACCAATGGCTCAGGCCATTCTAAACCATAAACGCTCCTTATTGTTGCCTCTTTATCCTTCTTTCCACCTTTAGAATAGGCCTAATACACATACAAATGGCCAAAGTTTGTTAATATATTACCGAGAAATTATGAATGCAACTTGCATTCATTATTATCCAGGAAATCCATTGATATGTCTCCTAAGTTTCATATTATTGTTGTCTTGGTCTTACGATTTCTTCTTTTAAGACCAGCATTCCATTATATTCTTTGTATTTTACCAAGGATGTTTATGTCATTTGTGTCCATGACTTAACATATTTCCTGTCAATGTACTAAACCACTTCATCGTAGGTCCAACCAATACGGAGGGGATTTTGAGTTCACTTTTGTTCATTTTTCACAGTCGTATCCTCAACACAACACCTCAAGCTCAAATAGGAATACAAAAGGATCTCCATTCTGTTTTTCCAATAAACTATGATAGTACTAGAGAGATTGTTCTTCCTCTTCTCAGTAAGTCATCGTTCATGCCTAGCAAAATAAGGCAGTTGGGTGATTGCTGATATCTTTACCTCTGTGGCTGGGTAGGGGCTGGGATTCCTGATGCTTTCTTCTAGGGTGATATTACAATTTTTTGTTGCTTAAATTACATCTTTGAATGCATAAATATATGGATGGCACCATGTGGATTCACCATCCTAGAACCCATAAAATGAAACAACTGTTGGGAAATCCAGACCTATTTGGCAACTTGAATTCGGTGAGTACTCAATCCATGATGATCATATGTGGAAATTAGGGCCGAAAAGGTAAGATGGATTCATGCTTTTTATGAAATTTTCATTTCATACTCTGTACTTCAAGACTGGATTATGGCATTTCTTTTTCCCTTTACTTTTATGCTCTGTGCTTCAAGACTGGATTATGGGATTTCAATTGTGGTATTAGCTGGGTTTCTTGCCATATGGAGGCTGAGTCATAATTAAATTCTTGGCAGAATATTTTGAATGGTTACCTGGAATTAGTTTTTGCTATGTTTATTTGCAGGTCCACTGCAATTTCACAGTCTCTGCCCGTGCTGTTGCGTTTGGAGATGATATTGCCATTGAGAGTCTGGCCTCAGAGTTCGAAAGAGAAATATTTGTGGTATGTGCAACAATTTCTACTTCATCTTGTGTGCACTCTGATTTCCTTAAGGCACTTAACTTGGAGGAGATTGAACATGCTATTTTTGTTGCCTCTCTTTACTTGTAACAGCTTCAGGCTCATGGATCTGATGCCATGGTAGGAGAGGAAAACTGTTTGTTTTTTCTTCCGCATAGTCCAAGGGGCCAGGTGTCTAGTCCTCCCGTTTTCCTATTCATGAAAGGCACAGGTAATTTTTCTGTTGTAGCAGCACTTCTTAATTGACATGTTAATATGGCCTTATTGTGAGTGCCCCGTTAGTTGGATTGATGTCATTGAAATAATTACATGGAGAGCTGAAATGTTTTTACATCCTGATTTGATGAGATCTGTGACGTGTATGTCCATCACATGGAAAAAAAATTGAGGCTGGGCATCATTATAAATTATAATCTTTATCAGGAAAGAAATAGATTATAACATATGCTTATCTAAATCTCACTCTCAACATTCATTGATCACAAAACCCACTAAAAGAAATGTACAATAACAATTTTCATTCTGTTCAACTAACACCTCCCTCCATTATGAGCCCCCAGGAAAAAAGAAAAAGTGCTCCATGCATAACTTCTTTGATGTGCTTAGGCGAATAGGCCATCCCATAATTTTGGGACTAAACAAACCTGGAAAGATTCCACAAAATAAAACCTCTGCTATTTTCAATCCCAGAGGAGTATAACAATGTGGATGCTATCAAAAGAATTGTTGAAAAAATGAGAAAATCTGCTTTAGATGGACAGGGTCTCACAAGGCAGTGAGTAATGAAAAACGAAGAAGAAAGGAAGGATGACAAAAACTCTCCACATCAGCAAATGAATAAATGGGATTTGCTTCGATACAAACAAAATATTTCCTGTAAATAACCTTGCCAACAACAATAATAACACCCAACATTCTTTTGGATGCTCATTCTCTTCCTGCAAAACTGAAATCTCACTCTCAACATTCATTGATCACAAAACAATTGCAGCATTATCTTGTGAGGCTACTGGGGCTGCACAGGCAATCAATGGCTCGTAATGATCGGCACTCGCTGCGCACCATCCTACACCACAAATACTAATGTTAAAATACACCAAAAAACAACAACGGAATATCCTCAAAACGGAGGAGAATTAAAACTGTTCTTCCACTAACAGAGGGAGGTGCAATCTACACTGGGTTGGATAGTATGATTCAGAAACTCTGAATGCCTGTGTAAATACGGGTGCATTATGGATTGAGTGGATTGAAAATGGAAACTGGGTGATTGATGCAAAGATGCATTATATCTTGGGGTTACCCCGAATCCGAATGTGCATTGGGTGCATGGAAAATGGACACTAACACATATTGCTCTACGTAAGGTGTTTAATGCACATTTAGGTTGTTGAGCTAGGCATTGTATGTATGGTAAATATAAAGCACTATACAAGTGATTTAATGATTGGCTTATTGTTTTTTAATGATTGGCTTATTGTTTTTTCATCATGTTTGGTATCTTCCCTGTCAAAATCTCATAGCAGACCATGCCAAAACTGTAGACATCTGCTTTATCTATATATTTGGTAGGGTAAACCCTGGCCCCTGCTTCATCTTCAGGCCTAATGCTCTGAACTTCTGGTGCGCGCCACCAACAGGAAGGGGTATCTCCTGGACTAGATGAGTATTTTGAACTCAATAGATTTGATTTAATGAGTCCGAAGTCTGAAATTTTCAGATGGATTTGGCCTTCAATTGGTCCTACCTTGACCAGTACATTTGATGATTTTAAGGCCCCATGAATGATACCATGGGCATGCAAATGCTCCACTCCTCTGGCTATTTGAAGCATAATATCTATTGCCCTTGGAAGTGAAAATGGGATTCTCTTGCGAGGAGAAGAATTCTCGTTGATGAAGCTACGAAGATCCTTATGCATCAATTCTGTCACCAGACAGCACTCACTTCTGTCTTTATCTACAAACGAGCTTAATGGCTGCAAAAGATTTGGGTGCGAAAGCTTAGACATTGTAGAGACCTCATGAAGAAATATTTCCACATTGGTAAACATATGCCTCATTGCAAAATTCTCTCCCATCCAGATAATCTCTTTGACTTCACCAAAGCTTCCACTTCCAAGTCTTCTCTTCACATGAAAGTCTTTGCAGGAATCTATGAACAGGCAGGAAGGGAATTTTGCCTGGTAAATTTCATGTTGGTCCTTCAGCTCCAATTTCCTGCACAGAAACTCTGCAATTCAATATTCCTTTTTGTCTAATTCTGCACTCATGATCTTGCTCTTCATGGCTCCCTGCAATGCCTTCATATCTTGTTCCCAGAGACTGGAAACACTCTTGATCTCCTCACAAACAAGATATCGTTTTCCAAATTGCCACTCGAAAAGCTTTGGATGAAGCCAATCCTTATCATATTTCTTGCAGTGCAAGAGCTTTCTCAATTGGGTTTCTTCCTCCTCATCTCCTGTAGTTTCCTCAGCTGCAAGTTCAATGCAATCAATAAGACTGCAGATGCACCATAAGAAATTGTTGACCATAAGAAATTGAGATCTCTGTGGTATACATTTCTACCATGACAATAATCTACAGCATCTATAAGCTGATGAAAATATTTCCTGGCCTCTTCTTCAGTTATTTTCTGAAGATAACCCTGTACAAAAGCCAGCAAATCATAATGAGATTTTTGATCTCCATATTAACCATAATATTATTTCTATAAGGTGGTCAAGTTTATGTATCTCAACTTTCCTAAAAGTGTGGTCTAAATGTTCTAATTTTAGAACTTTCACTGGAATAATTCCAGTTAGATTTTGGCGGAAATCTATTCAGAAAATTGTTGGAATTGTAGATTTCAGTTGTTGAACCTGTGCAATTTGAATGTTCCAGAGATTTTTCATGTAGCTGAATCCATTTATTTATTCCAAAAAGTAATTTAGACTCATTTTTTCTGAAATTCATATGATAACAATAAACAACTATGTGTAACAACACTGTCAGTTGACAAAATAGAGAAATATTTATGTCATAGAAATAATTCCAAGATGGACAAATTTGTTGAGTCTTTGCAATTTGAGTGTTCAAGGAGTTTTCAGGGTGTTGAATATATTTATGCATTCAAAGATGTAACTTAAGCAACAAAAAATTATGATATCACCAACAATTATATAGCTGATTCCAAAAATGGTTGACAAAATAATCCAAAATAGAACGTTTAAATTTATCATCTCTAAAATGCCATATGATAACAATAAACAACTATGTCTAACAACATTGTGAGTTGACAAAATAGAGAGGTATTTATGTCATAGAAATAACTCTAAAATGCATAGAGTTTAGGCATATCTGACTCAGGGATGGGCAATTTAGATGGGCATAATGTGAAAGGCCTGTTGTAGAATACTGCTAGTGAGAACTCTTTTCAATTTTTTTGCACAAAGAGAGAGAAAGGCTAAGCAACCAGCATAATCACACCACAAACAAACTATGTTACTAAAAGACACCACTCACTTACAGAAATTACATTACTTATGTACAAACAAAAACGATCAGTGAACTTTGTTGGTCTGAAATTACATTTTTTACTGAATAGCACAGTATTTACTTTACTTTGCCTACGAAACAGTGCAATATTTTAAATATGCCATGTCTTTAGATATTTAGAACACCATTTGTGTTGCAGGCCTCAATGATGATGTCCAGATCCGAGGCATCAGATGTGGGAACTGGAAGTATTCAACTTCATACTTACGAACCTGGAAGGTGCATATCAGGCCCCAGGATTAAATGACACTGTTAATTTAGATTCCAATTGATGAAATTGGTTTCATTTTTCATTTCAAATTCCTTGACGGACATCATTCCACTCCCTTTTCATTCCACTCCAAAACTTTCGACTGCTCAAACAAAATCATATTCCTTCTAACAAAGCTACAGAACTCATCCCAACTCAATGAGTTAACCTAAATTCAAAATATAACTATTCTTCCATACCAGATATTCACTCCAGAAATGTCCGGTGAAGACCATGTCTATGGGCTATATTATGATATTTTAGCCCCTCAATTTGTTTTGCCTATAAAAATAAAATGTATATCTGAAAAAAACTTGAAATAAGAGATAAATCAGCTATACATTGTGCATCTGCTCCGCAAATATGACCCTGCTGACAGGAATAAAATGCCAATTTCTTTTATCAGTCAAAACATGTATAAGCATACAGCCAGCTTAAGTTATTTCGCTTAAAGTTTTGAGCCTCTTAACTGTAAAGATGGTTTACATGAAAAGCTGTGAACGAAGAAAAGAAGAGTAAAGTTTGGAAAGAAATAACAAACCTTGGGCATTTTTCTATCATGGCCATCATCCTCTGTTATCACATGTATAAGCATACACCCAGCTAAAGTTATTTAGCTTAGAGTTTTGAGCCTCATAACCGTAAAGCATGCGTACATGAAAAGAAAATATGAATGAAGAAATGAAGATAAACTCAAAGTTTGGACAAAAGTGACAAACCTCAGGCGTGATTCTATTATGCCCACCATCATCGTTCTGTAGAGTTTGGAGTCTTTCAAAGGAAACATCTAAAATGCTTCGTATAATAGGTCTAGTATTCTGATCACGATGTTCCACCAATGATCTTAAGTAATGAGGACCTTGCAACCCTGCTGCAGGATTGGTAACCATATCTAGTGGAGGAGCAAGAGACCCAGACAGCTGAGAAAAATGATTGCTTTGTCCAGGCCTCAAAGAATACACGGATTCCTGTGCAAGACCAGAATTTGCCCCAGCAACTTGCATGCGTAGGCTTTGTGGACGGCGCCACGGAACAACTGTTCTTGAATTGGGAACTAAACCAGCAGATATTTGAGCTGTATATGTCCATGGATCATCATTTGACAGCCGGTTGTCAGCACCTCGCGCATATACCATCCTTGATTAGGTACTCGAGTGATCGGACCGAGCGCCGCGAAGAGATGTCCGTATGGCCGCGTGGTAAAGGCTCCTTCAATTCGACTGTCTTGCAGCCGCGTTCTTCATCTGCTGTCCACTAGGGATGGATTGAGTACTCATCGAATTCAAGTTGCCAAATAGGTCTGGATTTCACAGCAGTTGTTTCATTTTATGGGTTCTAGGATGGTGCATCCACATGGTGCCATCCATAAGACACCATTTGCGTTGAAAGCCTCAATGATGATGTCCAAATACTGTACAGACAAGGCAGGGGGCTTCTCAAGAAGGATATGTTTCTTTTTCTGGGCAGACTTGAGAGCCCATTCAAGATGTAAACTGGTGGGCAGAGGAATGTACACAGCATAATGGAAATCAGCAAGGGCAGAGACTGTGAAATTGCAGTGGACCTGCAAATAAACATAGCAAAAACTAATTCCAGGTAACCATTCAAAATATTCTGCCAAGAATTTAATTATGACTCAGCCTGCATATGGCAAGAAACCCAGCTAATACCACAATTGAAATCCCATAATCCAGTCTTGAAGCACAGAGCATGAAAGTAAAGGGAAAAAGAAATTCCATAATTCAGTCTTGAAGTACAGAGCATGAATTGAAAATTTGATAAAAAGCCATGAATCCATCTTACCTTTTCGGCCCTAATTTCCACATATGATCATCATGGATTGAGTACTCACCGAATTTAAGTTTCCAAATAGGTCTGGATTTCCCAGCAGTTGTTTCATTTTATGGGTTCTAGGATGGTGCATCCACATGGTGCCATCCATAAGTTGAACACCATTTGTGTTGCAGGCCTCAATGATGATGTCCAGATCCTGTACAGACAAGGCAGGGGGCTTCTCAAGAAGGATGTGTTTCTTTTTCTGGGCAGACTTGAGAGCCCATTCAAGATGTAAACTGGTGGGCAGAGGAATGTACACAACATAATGGAAATCAGCAAGGGCAGAGACTGTGAAATTGCAGTGGACCTGCAAATAAACATAGCAAAAACTAATTCCAGGTAACCATTCAAAATATTCTGCCAAGAATTTAATTATAACTCAGCCTCCATATGGCAAGAAACCCAGCTAATACCACAATTGAAATCCCATAATCCAGTCTTGAAGCACAGAGCATAAAAGTAAAGGGAAAAAGAAATGCCATAATCCAGTCTTGAAGTACAGAGTATGAAATGAAAATTTCATAAAAAGCCATGAATCCATCTTACCTTTTCGGCCCTAATTTCCACATATGATCATCATGGATTGAGTACTCACCGAATTCAAGTTACCAAATAGGTCTGGATTTCCCAGCAGTTGTTTCATTAATCCAACAGTTGTTTTATTTTATGGGTTCTAGGATGGTGAATCCACATGGTGACAATCCATATATTTATGCATTCAAAGATGTAATTTAAACAACAAAAAATTGTAATATCACCCTAGAAGAAAGCATCAGGAATCCCAGCCCCTGCCCAGCCACAGAGAGGAAAAGGAAAAATACATGCAGGGCAAAGCATGGCCTATTGATGTGAGAGGAGAGGCCGGTCACCCCGAAGAGAACAGAGATCGCCGAGGCCGAGATGAAGGCCCAGGCCCAGGGGGTCGGGCTCCTCCTGAGGAGAATTATGACAGCGATTGAAGCGCAGGATCTAGGGCCAGCGCAGGATCCAGGGCCAGGTTTAGCCACCGGAGAAAGGTCTTAAAGCTGGAGCCACAGCTTCTCCCATGGGCTGACGCCATTGAAGAAAACAGAGACAAAGATGATGCTCAAGAATTTAGAGACGAATAGGAACTCTAGGTCGACGGACAGTTGCACTGGGTTTTAATTAATAAAATAGATTTTTGGATTTTTCGACGGTAGAGAATTGTTCAATTGTCTAACAACAGATCTGACGGGTTAATATTAAGACAGAGAAACATTTAGGAGAGTTCATTTCAAATGGAAACACCTTACGGCGTAATTAAAGTAGAAAACAATAAAAATAAAAATATTTTAAATTTAAATTGTTATAATTTATATTATTTAAAATGTAATAAATGCATTATTATTTTGTAAATTAACATTATTTCTATTGCAATATAGAAATAATTATTAATAGTTTACATTTAACTTTTTATAATTTGTGGATATGGTCTTATGAAAATCTTATTATTAGACTTGGGTATAGTCGTCTTATGATAAATTTTCATTATACCTTGGTTTGTGAATATGAGAAATTTTATATTTATTCTTATTACAAACATCTTATTATTTTCAATATAATTAATTCATTAATAGTGTAAAATCTATTCTTGAAGTTCCCACAAAAACCTAGTGACGTCTACCCTTTAAAAATATAATGTAAAAATAAATATATCTCTCACACACCATTAATAAATATTTTTAAATTAATTAATCATTTTAAATTATATATGTAATTTTAAATAATATATTTTTATTGAATTATATTAATCATCAAACATTTTTTATAAAAATGAATATAAAATGATTCATACTCATTAGCAATAAAATTTTTTTATCACCTTCCCAAACAAGAAATGTATCATAAATTCTCCAAACTTAACACCTTGATGTGATCTGCTGTACTTTGGTTAATTTAATAAAGTAATGGACACTATCTAATAGAGGCAAATGACAATTAACATGTTTCCACTCCTCCGATCACCAATCCAAATTGAACATAAATAAATTAAATTATTTTTAAATTATACTACTATATCATATATATATATAATATATATATAAATATAATATATAATATATATATATATCTCAAGGTGTAATGGTATTACTTATAGAATTTTTTTTGCAATTTTTTTTTTGTCAAACCCAAACTAATATGGATTTTGACCAAAAAACCTATTGCAATATTACATTGCCTTGCCACATGGACAAGGAATAATAATAGATATAAGTTTATCTCACATTGGAATTTATAATATAAAATTTATTTATAAAATTTTGAAATTTTCAAAAAAACATGTACTAAATATTTTTTTATGAAAATTGTGTTTTTAGATTTATTTCAAATAGTGGTGAATCTTGATAATTTCTATTTAAATTCAATTTTCATAAATAATATAAAATATAATAATAATGATGGTAATGATTAATCTCTACTAAGACAAATACGTGCTATTAGACCTAAAGAAAGTAAGAGATTAATTGAGTTTCTTTAATATTTTATTTCTATGATCGAAAAGAAGGGAGATAAGTGTTCCTAGATCAAACAAAAATTGCTCACTTAACAGGTCAAGAATATTGGTAGTCTGGCAAATAATTTGAAAATCAGAACATACGTGAATAAGAGTTGGGTAGTCGAGGAAAAAGCGATTTTCATCTTCAACCCTCTTAGTATCGCAAATGTGACAAACCCTTTCATCCCAAGGCATTTTGGGAATTGACCAACACCTTGTTTCACTTTGAACTTCATGGGAATTAGTTCTTATCTTGGAATTGTTCATCTTTTCTCAGCAGTAGCCAAGACAAAAACACAATTCTGATTAACAAGATTGAGGTTGATGACCTCCTTATAATACCTTAACTTCCTTTTTCCCTCTAACTCCTCCTTTATACTCCATTGGCCTAGCCAAGACTGTGAATTCTTATGCCAACCACTACTAAGAGAGAGGTGGGGTTTTTACCTAAATTTATAAGCAATTTTAGGGAACCTCTTGGCTTCCATGTTCTATAGCTTCGTCTTATACATGAGATACCTAATCATAACCATGATTTCAATAGCGACAATGATAGATTCAATCAAGAGTATAGAGTAGGGAGTATTTCCTTTAACCTTGAGGTTGTACGTTATGAATTTCTTTTGGATCAACTCAATATTCCTCTACGATTTTCTAGATATACAACAAACCCAAACCTCATGTCCATAAAAATTAAGAGGGGTGTCGAGAGCCTCAAAGAGGAATTTGTTTTACTGCATACCCAAAGATATATCGATTTTCAATTATTTTGAAGACCATAATAAGCTTTCCAACCTCCAATTATCATTTTCTCAATGACATAATTCCATTCAAGTTGATGATGAATGTTGATTCCCAGATATTCGTATGAGGAAACATTCTCCAATTAGTTATTATCATAAATGAAATTATCATAGTTGATCTTTTTGGATTTAATTATCATGAGTTTAGTATTTCTAGCATTAACAATCATACCATCTTGGAGCGATTATCTTTGATGATTCTAACCTTCTTGTCGAGATCATCATGGCTCCTGGCTAGAAGAATGATATTGCCAACATAAAGGAGAAGAGTAATGACCATACTAGTGCGCCTAGGGTCAACACATCCTCCAACTTCCAAAATTCTCTTCTAGCTTATCAATGTAAATGCCAAAAATGGTAGGGGATAGGGCATACCCTTACTTAACTTTGACATCACGTTTAATTTCTTTTGACTAAACCCCGTTGGTGGCCTTAATATGGACATACAATCGCTAGTAGGTTTTAACCCGTACAAAAATTACCTAACATACGAATTCTAAATCACAGAAAAATAACAATGCGAAGAGCATAACACATAAAAAACACATATGCACCAGAGATTTTCCCCTGGATCCTAAAAACCGGGCGCCGAACTACCAGCTTGATTTTCATATTCCTTTTCAAATGTTACCATACATATTTATACATTCCGAAGCATCTAATACCATGGACCGAAAAACCATCGCGTCCAAAACCATGGACCGAAAACCATCGCGTCCGAAACCATGGACTGAAAACCATCGCGTCCAAAAAACATGTGTGAAAATCATGCACAAAACCATAGGTGGGTCCGACCAACCTAACATAGGGTCCAAAACAAAAATTTCCCGGGGTTCGGGGTTACGGGTACCCCTCAAACCCCCTATTAACTATGTGGAAAGAATATAACACAACCCAACAAATCCTTGTATAGCCTAGTCACGACAACCCTTAACTTGAGAGGAATTCTCATATGTTCTAGTCTGTTCAATAGCTTATTACAAAAAATGATGTTGAAAGCTTTTCTAAAGTCTACAAAACAATAAAGGATAGCAATTTTATTATTGCCACATTCTTCCACTATAATCCTAAAAGTCATTTTAAAAATTATAAATATTATAGATATAAATTTCTAATTAATATTATTAAATATTTTATTTAATAAAATTATAGTATAAATTTGATCTCATCCACCCGGAAAACCCCGATAAATTAAATGTATATCTTATAAACATATAAAAAATTAATTTTTTCTATAATATTATCATCTCGGGTTTACAAGATTATATTCAGTTCCAACTCGTTGACAAAATTTATTGTCATTTCTTTCTAGAAAAATTGAAATAAATCCATTAAACATTAAAATAAATATTTTATCATATAAAGGTGTTGTTGCGACAAGAAAGACATTTTTTTAGTGAAGTTTCAGTGTTTTTATTTTATTTAATAATTATTTTTGAATATATTAACGGATTCATCATCTTGAAAAAAAATTTACAGCATTCAAATTGTATACTAAGATTGGGATAATTTAACTAGAAAATATATAAAATAATGTTTAAAATGTGGCCTTTATATATTCTTATTATTTCATTTACAAAATTTATATTAAAAAATTACTACTCTCGTTATGTGAGTAAGAGTGACAACAACGATAAAAGTTTCAACTTTAGGAATAAGATCTAAATATTAAAAACCATACTAACATAAACTTAGAGACATAGTTACCAAGTAAATTTAAACTTTATTTAAGAAATATTATCTGGGGAAATTATTAAATTTTACAAAACGTATTAATTATTACATTATATATAAAAATACTATTATTTTATAAAATATTATCTTTAATTAAAATCAAATCAATTCATCCCTAGATGGGGTGATTTGTGAGTTCACGCATGGGGACGAGGCAAGTTGCAGGTTTCTGTTGTCCTATTGGGATAATGAGCTAGGGGATGTGGCAACATAACCCCACCAAGAGGAAATGAAGGTTAGTGTGCCAATTATGAACTATCTTATGTTGCATATGAAGCGATGATGGCAGGGCACTTACGGTTTTCACGAGAAGATGAAGTGTGTGGAGTTTGCAGGCATTAAGTATATTTGTTTGAGGTTTGACTCTTGGGATCATGCAGTGGGATACGTAACAGTAAAGGATTTTCAATGTGAGACATGTTCGTGGTTTGTAGAGGAGGTAACTCTAGCAGTAAAGGATTTTCAACGTGAGACATGGTCGTGGTTTGTAGAGGAGGTCAATGGCATTGCACAATCTCGGGTCGTAAGTAGCTATGTCTGTGATTGTCAAATGTTGGAGCATTTAGATAAGTGAAGGATTCACTAGGAAGTGATTGTAGTTGGAATTTAAACTTGGTGGCTTCAACTTCCCACAGGTAAAACTACATATTGCCTTTTCATTGGGTTTCTTAAAAATAATTGGTTAAGTTGCAAGATAATAGGATGGGAAATCAGGAATGTCATAAAACTATAGTTTTTTCCTTCTCGTTACTCGAATTTGTTAGCCACCTCCCCTTCTTGAAAATTGAGGTGGAGCTGGGAACTTCCTTGGACAGATAATTTGAGGTGTTGACTTTAGTTTTCTCTCTATAATTGAAAATTTGGTTACTATTCCAATTATTGTTGCAAAAAGTATTATATGTTTCAAATGTTATTATTGTCACTATATGGAATTTACGGAGGTGTATCTATAATTATTCAGTTTGGGATCGCGAAAATTGTTGATGGCACAAGGGTTAGGTGTTAGCTCTAATGGTGCATTACCTCTCAATCTTGTGTTGCAATCTCCATATTGTTTCCTAGGTGATGGGTTGTGTTTAAGTGGTTTTTCCTACTGGTTCTTTTCTCTATTATTGGCTAGGTGGTGGTTTTCTTTCTAGCGTTTGGTGGACTACAACACTATCTTCAATGGTGTAACATTATTATATCAGCGACATCAAGTGCCTAATTTTTTGTTGTGTTGTTATTGGTTGACTTCTCGTCTAGGTTAGTGGTAAATTTTTATACTTGTGAGTTAGAGTGGAGCAGATGATGAATTAGAGACACTTGGCTTTTTCACTCCCCTATAGTTAATTATGGCAAAGTCCACATAGGCGACTCCCTACTCCTTTCCTAGCCTAGATTTGAGTCTCTTTAGAGTAGAGAACTTACAATTTTTTCTATGGTGTATCTAGACTAATGGAGTAAGGTTCCCTTTTGGTGATTCTAACCAGTTGGCCAATCATGTCGAGATAGAGTGCTCAAGTTTGGTTGGGGGAAACTTATTACTAGGAAAGAGCCCATTGGGGATATATGCACATGCACCATCATATCGAGGGGTTTGCTTCTTGCTACTCAGAGTTAACTCGAGGCCATAAATATGAAGAAGTTAACCAAACATAAGGGAGGGCCTCCTCTCACAGAACCTCCCTATTGGAAACTGAGACCTTGACTAAAGAGGAGGATTGGATCCCTCATATAGGCCATACAAGGGCAGGTTCAACTAGTACATGTAGACAATGGACATGTATTGGGAAATGAAGTTTCTACCGGGGAGAACTATCTTGGATCATCATGAATCTCGTCCCTATATTCTCTAATCTCTAGAGCATCTACATATGAGCTTATCTGATTTGGACTGGAGGATGGAGAGAATGTAACACCACCTTGACATTTCCTCGATAGCAGAAAGATATCTATATGCTCGTGTTGTCATTGTAATAAACACCCTCCAAAAGTTTTTCTATATTTGAATTTTGGATCCTACTGTGGATCTTCTGATCTGTTGTTCCATAGTCATTTCTTGGTCAGTTGAATTTTTATCAAGTCTATAAGCTCCCCTCTTAGGTTGTAAGTGTCGAAGTCACCTAGTCACACATGCTTAAACCGTAATGAATTCATGAGCAGATTCCCTCATGCAAGATTGAACTAGCCTAGAAAAATCCATCAAGACAATGTTTGTGCAACCTTCAACCCATTTTGACTATTAATGCACACTATCACTAATAGTCTCTCACTTTTAGTTGCATTTGTACTTCTATTTCAGTGAGTTTTTCTAACTGTCACTTTAGTGCACCTTCGCTTTTGCGAGTGTCATTTTCATGCTTTCAAATATCTCTTTTGCCTCATTTCATATTAATTAATTCCATTTTCATGTTATCTTTGCTCTAGCATGTGTTGTTGTCACTCTTGTTCACATATGACAAGTTTCTTTCACACTTTTATTTTCATATAGCAAATGTTGTCTTTTAGTATGGCAGGTGTTGAACATCGAAGAAAAGTAGTTTTGGATTGTCTCAAGGGGTAATATTTGTGTTAATGAGTTGTTTTTATCATGTAAACATGTATTTCACTCATTCCTAAAGTTTTTAGCACTGTCGCACAAGTGTCATCATGGTCGTTAGAAAGTGTATCGGTGGTATCACACTTGGTGTAGGTCATCACAAAGTTGTTGCATTAAAGAAAGGATTTTGTTCATGTGTTCTCAGTGTTCCATGTTATGTCATCAAGTGATCTAAGTGTGTGGCCATGTTCAAAGTCATGCTTTTTCTTATCCTCCTCGCATCGATCTCAAACTTTGTCAAATTAGGAAAACTCTCCGACCATACCACTCACCTTTAGCTAGCTTGAACTATGCAATGTGCAGTATCAACCCTTAAGCAATTGCCTTGTCTCTTTGCATTGTGTAATGTGTAGGTTCTTCCCTCCAGAACTATGCACTTCACAATCTTAGTGCTTAGTCCCCACCCTTAATCTGTAGAACTACGTAATCCTTGCCTCCAACAAACCCTCTCTGTGCACTGCACAATATCAAGAATCAAGACTCACCCTTGAGCTATTGAATTGTGCAAATATGTAATCACTTGGCCTCTGTCCCGCTTGAACTATGCATTGGGGAAATTTAAACCTCAAGCCTTGAGCTTGAGCCCTTGAACCCCACAACTATGTAACCTCCAAGCCTATTCTCTTGTTTGAACTACACATTGCGAAAATTCAAGCCTCAAGCTTGACCACCTGAGTCCCTCAATTGGGCAGTCATTTATCCTAGGCCTTCAGAAATGTGCATTGTGGAGTCTCAACCCTCAACCCTCCAGCTTGAGCTCTTGTGTCCCTCAAATGTGCAGTCCCTCTATCAAGGCCTCCAGAAATTTCCATTGTGCAGTCTCAAGCCTCACTCCGAGACTTTGACCTCTAGAATTTTCAATGCCTGAGTCAGTCACCTGACCAGTCACCAGTTGTAGCCCCAATAAGTGATTTCATGAAGCATGTTAGATTAGGGGTTTATCAAATTGATGTCATCTTGTCATGCGTGGATTATAGTCGCAGGTATTATTTCATGCTAGTGGAAGATGATGATAAAGGAGATGGACAAGGAGACCATGGTAAGAGACACCTATGGAGCTAAAGAAAGAAGGTCATCGCGATAAAATGAAGGAACATAATATTACAATAGAAGACATAAGATGGAGACCACATTGAATACTCCTTATCTTGAAGTCATGAATAGGAGAAAGAAAATATCGTGTTCTATTTGTTGAGAAGACACAAAGAAACTAGCAGAAAAGAGTGACTTGACACTGCCACATCATCATATAGTCCATCTCATCGATGTCATGTCATGTTGTGTCTTGAGTCATCATGTGCCACATCATTTTGTGGTTTATGTAAATTTTATAATGGAGAAATATAATGTAAAGTGTGAGTCCAAGAGTCATTCATGTAATGTGAAAATCCATGTAAGATGTCAAAAGGTCATAGAGAAGTCGAACATTCATGAGGGTAGTCCAAGAGTCACAAGGTTGGTGAAGGATCACTCCACTTGTTACATATACACCCTCATTGTACAAGAAAATAAATTTTCACCTTGGCTTATCCCATAAGCCATCAAAGAGACAGAGTCCATACTTTTAGGGAGAAAGTCATGGCTCCAAAGCTCCACTATTGGAGATAGTGATGTTTGTTGTATTCATGTACCTTAGGACTTTTAGTTAATACTTGAAGCATTATGGCCAACATGTTTTCATGCATTGATTGTGAATATTTGTAATACTATTATGTGAAAGCTTATGATTCATGTTTTCTTTCACCTGTGCTAAATCAGTTGAACTATTTCGGTTATTTTAGTGCTTATCTCATTCAAAATGTGTTGTAATGGTTGTAATGATAATCACATCTATGTGACTATTCTAGTTGATGTTAGGTGATTCTCCTTTCGCTTGTTTGCACCTCTATTAGGGTGGTACCATTACCTCTCTCTTAGAGGCTCACCTTTCCTTCCTCTGTAGTAGAAGAACCTTGATACACCAACAACCGAACATTCAGTAGGCACAATTGCATATTGCAAAGACGCATTCATGCTTATCTCTCTTGTTGAGAGCCAAAGCCTAGGGAAATCTATAAGAATTTATGGCAACTGGGATGATACTCCAGATGGGGATCCTATTCCAAATAGTGTGAGGTCTAATTGGGACTTCACATCTCGGGGACCCCCTTGCTTAACGGATTTCCAGAACCCATGAACAAACGGCACTAAAAGGAGGGCCAGATGATAGGCTATGCTTGTTGTGTCTTCTTTGATCTCTTATCCAAAATGGTTGTTCCCCAAATCATAATCCCAAGATGCTTTTCTAAAGATATTAATCTAACCATCCTTATGAAAGTTTTTAACAAGTTGTCCCAATTTAAGTTTTATGGCGAGGGTGAATTAACTCTTTGTGAACATCTGTTTCAGGTTTTCCACTTTTCCCTTTTTAATGGAATACATTGCAAGGGTTTCATGGATAGATAACTCACCCTCACATTTAAAGGTCATGTTAAGAGATTGTATCATACATTACCTATTGCTTCTATCCATTCATTCGACCAACTTGCGAAGGAGCATCATAAAGCATTTGATAGGTATGATTATTGGGATATTCTTAAAAGAATCAATCAACTAAAAATGAAGCCTAATGAATCAATTGAGATTTTTATGTTCGATTCCTTCAGCATTGTTACGCGCTTTAGAGAGAAGGCACGAATTGGGATTTCTTTAAACAAAACATTGAGAATTTGGTCCATACCTCTCTACACGGTGAATCTGAACCCCCTGATGTTTTTACCTCCCCAACTCTTGTAAATCCAGAGACAGGTCAATTTAAGAGGAGGAACCTTCTACGCCTTTTGTTCCTTACCCTCCTCCCTTTCCAGTTCTAATGAGGGTGCTTCCTTTCGATGATAATAAAGTTGGAAAATCTGCTAACCAAATTCCAAATACAACTTCTCATTCCCCTTCCACTTTTCATGATTAAGATCCAATGGAGGAAATCACAAAATGGTTCATGAAACCTACCATGAATGCACATTTCTCCATTTCACAAGATGATATTACCACTCATAATTTAAATCCTGAACTGGATTTGGATACTTGTCATCCTGTGCCATCTCTTTCTCATGACCCATTTCCGCTCAATCTCGCAGGTAGAGAAGCGAGAAGGTTAGAATTATTTGGATCTTTCTTCCCTTTTCCAGAGTCCTCTTTGTGAACATGGTGTTTCTTCACTCTTGGCTGATAATGAACCTAAGAATCTTAGTGATGAATTGAATAGAATCATCTTGCCTGGTCAATCTGAAGTCTTGGAAAACCATCATACTCATGATTATGACTCCATTATTATATGGGATGATGTATCCCCAAGAGCACAAAATGACCTTTCAATTCCTATAGAGGATGTTTATTTCATGGAATTAGATTTGGAATTTGATCTAACCAAGGAAAATGTTATTATCAAAACATCCTCTTCATCTCACTATCACTTGTGCTCTCTTGTATGTAACGCATCAACTTGTGATGAAGAGATTACACGCTCTTCAAGTTCTCCATTTGAAGAGTTGAATTTTGAATTAAGATAAAGTGATGAGATTATCCATGATGAAAATGAAAAAAAATCAAATCATTAAGTATTCTTTCCATCCCTAATAATATCTTTTTTTGCATGAAAACAATTCTTCAAATCCACTTGCTCATGAAATTTCCCCAATTCATTCATCTTTGGATTTGCAATTAGAAGAATATTTTGACTTGAGTAATATGGTTATTGTTGTAAAATCTGATCAAACCAGTGATAGAGGTGGACACCATCTGGTTAGTAGTACTCGTATTGAAATAAATTGTAGTAGCTATCCTCACACCATGCACTATCTCATTCAATATTTAAAACTAGATTTTAAATCCTTGAAAGTTTTGGGACTTGCCAGGGGTTCGAGGCACTTCAACTTCCATTGATGGTTATGACAGGATCTCACGGTTATGTTAAGTTCCTTGAATTAAGTCATATCTAGTTTCTATCATGAAATCCTCTTCATTACATGGTTTCACTCAATGAAAATTTCTTCTAGAAAGGTGTTTGATATTTCAGATGTAGTCTTTCGAGCTTGCAAGATCTTATTTCTGATCAAATTCAGGAGCCTTCCTCAATTGATTCATATTCATGAAAATCTCTTGTATCAAACTTGGGTTTGGAATGTATATCTCTCATAGAATCATGGCACTGTGAATCTAATCATTTCAAAAATAAGCTTTGGTTGAAGAAATCATGCCTATCGTATTGATTTCAAAATAGTCAGCTCTTGATTTTTCTTGTGAACGCTATATTGTGAATATTGTTCTTCATCGCACCTGATATCCTCTTGAGTACTAATTAACAAGGAAAATTTTAGGGGTAATATTCGTAGGTGGGCTACTTTTCCATGCTTTTTCCAAAAACAGATTCACCCAAATTTTATAGGACACCATCATTTTACCTTAAAAATCGCAAAAATGTTATGTCAATTAATATAAAATCATTGGAAACCTAGATATTTCTACAAAAATATCACCAAATTTTTTACAATTTGCATATTAGGGACCTGCAATATTCGCCAAGGTTAGTAAACTTTAAGATAAACTTCCATCCTTAAGATTTTCCATGTTAATGAATGTATGAGTTATTGTGTGAATCAAACTCTTCTTCATTCGTTGTATCTTGATTGGTCTGATATGTTTGTTGTATAGGCATTCCTTTTCACTTCTTTCGATGATTACCATGCCAGGACAACATGTGACCAATCACAAGGAAATGATTTGTTAAATTAATCACGTGATGAAGATAACTCATATGTTCAAGGAATTCATAAAGATGTTCAAACTGATATATCTTTCTTATCTTCTAACCAAGAATCTCTCTCCATGAACAGTCCATTTGATCATAATATTAAATTTCATTCGTTAATCTTTTTCCCACTAGTATATTTGATGACAATTGTTTCAGATCGATTAATTATGGTTTAACCCACCATTCACATAATTGTCAAGTAGATGAGGCATTTCAACCTTCGCTAATGGTTATTTCAGGAACTCACTATCCTGCCAAGCCTTCTGAATATGATCAGATTCATTTTCCCTTACAAGATTCTCATCCTAATCTCATGCTTTTATTTGCAAATTTATCTTTTCAAATATTTGAAGATTCTCAAGAGGATGGTTTCGAGTTTTGTGATCCAATCGCTGAATGGTTGGAGAAATATTACGTAGAAAGCTCCATCGTAAATAACAATTTTAGGCATTTTCTCATGTTTTCTAAGGAGTACAATGCAGGTGAACATAAATTTGCAAGAAAACCCCAAAGTTTCTCTCCTTACGGTTTTCAGAAAAAAGTTAAGAGTGCGAAATGGTTAGAAGTAATGGTTATGACATATCTTTCTATTGACAGGAAATACGTTAAATTTGTTGTGCAAAATATCAAGCTCTTATCTTTATTGTTTCACATTTTTTTATCTTAGTTTCAATTAATCATATCTTTGTGATTGTAGCTCAGGAAAAATTATGCTGACTACATTCGAAACTTCATTATACGTGACCCCAACCTTCTTGCTAGTTAGGACTAGGTCTAGTTGCATATTAGTTTACCTGCACATTCATCCTACATTTGTTTTCTGTAGTTTGTCTTTTTTTTCTCATTTTTTTTTCGCATCATGTTTTTGGTTAGCCTACTTTTGTTTTGTCCTCCTAGTTTTGTTTCCTTTTTGTGTTTTGTTTAATGAGACTTTGCATGAAGGGTGTCCTATTTGGGCTAGAAGGACAATGTGGAGAAATAAGAAAGGACGTTGTGACACTGCAATATTTGGCTAACTCTCTATCCTTCTTACCTGTCTTGGTTAGACTTTTTGGTTGATGATGTTTCGACGGAAAATATGATCCTTTCATAAGGAATTCCTTGTGTTGAACCATTATCTCCATGTCTATTATGGAAACTTCATGCCTACACTTGGGTCATTATGTTTCAGTGTTTTCAAGATGAACCAATCAAGTGGAGATGGACAAGGGGAAAATATAAACGAGCAAACAAATATTAGAGTTCTTATATATGCTTCTCTGAAGGGAAAACCTCATATGCTCTCAATAAGTAGGGATCTCTCTTCTGCCAATGAAATATATAAGTGTCGATGCGTTATCTTATATAAACTAAATAAATAAGGGCGAAAGAAGAGAAAGACTTCCTCCACAAAGACGTGAAGTAATGAACTCTGTCGGGGTACTATTTAGGCATGCAGACAACGTAGTAATATTTGCATTCCCTAAAGTGACTCTGTTGAGTTAGTGTTCAGGCCTGCTATCAGCAGAGAAGCACATGAGATGAAAAACTACACGATGAAAATATAAAGCTCGCGAACTTGATTACCCTTTCCTAGTTCAAAACATTTTGTGATTAATGACCTTATGTTTGTATTAAACATGTAAAGGAATGAAGGAGATAATGTTTATGTGTGGGGTAATTGGGGAAGCAATGGTAACTTGAATGATCAATCAATACTCCCTGAAGAACTATACTCTTGACAAAAATGGTTATGAAGGAAGAGAAGCTAGAAGTATACCAATGTGTTTCTAGGTGTTGTCAGTGCGACAAACACCCTTTGAAATTTTGCCTATACTTTAATTTGAAAGCCTATTATTGGACTTGTGATCGATCATTCTGTAGTCACTTCTTGGTTGATTGATATTCTATTAAGTCATTAAGCTCCCCTCTTGGGTTGTAAGTGTCGAAGTTCACACATGTTCAAACCCTAATGAATTCATGAGCACATCACTTCATGCAACCCTGAAATGGCCTACCATATTCCATATCTAGTTTAGCTAGGATTCGTCCTTCCTCAGGGTTTGCTTTCCAATCCTCTTCCTCCCAGGTCTCAGCCAGAATAGTCTCACTTCATGCAGACCTGAAATGGCCTAGCATAGTCCATCAAGATAGTGCTTGTGCAATGTTCAACCCATGTCAATAGTGAGTGTGCACTGTTATTTATAGCCTCTCACTTTTATCTATGTTTGTACTTCTATTTCAGTCAATTTTTCCAACTATCGTTTTTACGCACCTTTGCCTTCGTGAGTGTCATTTCATGCTTTTGGTTGTCTCTTTTTCTTGCTTTCACTTTAATTAGTGTTATTTTCATCTTATCTTTGCTCTGGCATGTGTTTTTGTCACCATCATTCACATATCGCAATTATTGTTCACACTTTGCTTTTCATATAGAAAATGTCATATTTTATCATAACATGTGTCGAACATCATATAAAAGTAGTTTTAGTTTTTTTCAAGGGTTAATATTTGTGATAATGAGTTGTTCTTATCATGTAAACATGTATCACATTCATTCCAAAAGTTTCAAGCATTGTGGCACAAGTGTCATCATGGTCGTCGCAAAGTGTATCTTTGGTGTCGCACTTGGTGTAGGTCATCGCAAAGTTGTTGCATTAGGGAAAGGATGTTTTTCACATGTTCTCAGTGTTCCATGTTGTGTCGTCAAGTGATCTAAGTGTGTGGTGATGTTAAGTGTCATGATTTTTCTTATCTTCCTCTCACTGATCTAACACTTAGTCAAATTGGGAAAAATATCTGACTCGACCTATCAACCTCCTTTAACCAACCTAAACTAATCATTGTGCACTCTTAACCCTAAAGCAATAGCGCAATCTCTTGGCAAGGTGCAATGTGCAGTTTCTACCTTATAGAACTACACATTGCGTAATCTCAGTGCCCAGTTCTAGCCCTTGAGCTCTAGAACTACACAATCATTGCCTCCAGCCAGCCTCAACATGCTCTGTGCACTATGCAGTGTCAAGTATTAAGCCTCAACCATGAGCTCTTAAATTTCACAATCACTTAGCCTTTTTCGTTCTTAAATTAAACATTGGGAAACTTTAAGGTTTAAGCCTTAAGATTGAGTCCTTGAACCCCTCGATTCCTGAAGCTCCCTGCCTTTTCTTTTGTTTGAACTACGCATTGGGAAAATTTAAGCCTCAATCTTGGCCTCCTGAGACCCTCAACTGCACATTCATTCAGCCCAAGCCTTCAAAAGTGCACACTACATAGTCTCAAGCCTCAAGCCTCCAACTTGAGCCCTTGAGTCTCTCAACTACATAGTTCCTCCATCCAGGCCTCCAGAAGTGCACGTTGTGTAGTCTCAAGGCTTAGTATAGAACCTTGAATCTATGGAATTGCATAATCCCCGAGTCAATTAATCAAATAGTCACCAGTTCCAGCCCCGACAAGTGATTTCATGAAGCATGTTAGATTACGTGTTTTTCAAAGTTATTTTATCTTGTCATTAGTGGATTGTAATTGCAGGTATTCTTTCATGCTATGATAGGATGATGATGAAGGAGATGGAGAAGGAGACCATGATAAGATAAATCTATGGAGCTAAAGAAACTGAATGATCATCAGGCAAAAAGATGAAGGAACACAAGATTAATATAGAAGAAAGTAGATCAAGACCACATTGAATACTCCTTATATTCAAGTCACGAGGAGGAAAAAGAAAATACCATTTTCTGTCTCTCAAGAAGACACAAAGAAACTAGCACTAAAGAGTGACTTATGACTGCCACATCATCATGTAGTCCATGCCATCAGTGTCATGTCATGCTGTGTCATGAGTCATCATGTGCCACATCATTTTGTGGATTATGTAAATTCTATAATGGAGAAATATAATGTAAATTGGAAGTCCAAGGGTCATTCATGTAATGTGAAAAGTCATATAGGAAGTCATAAGGTTATACAAAAGTCAAACAATCATGAGGGTAGTCCAAGAGTCACAAGGTAGGTTAGGGATCACTCCCCTTGTTATATATACACCCTCATTGTACAAGAAAATGGATTTTCACCTTGGCTTCCAGGCATCAAATAGACAGAGTCAGTAGTTTTGCGGAGAACGGCATGGCTCCAATGCTCCACTATTGGAGCTAGTAGTGCTCATTGTATCCATGTATCTTGGGTCTTTTACTCAATACTCTAATCCTAATGGCTAGCATTTTTTCATGCATGGATTGCGAATATTTATAAGGCTACTCAGTGAAATTTTATAATTCATGTTTACTTTCACTTGTACTAAAGTAGTTAAACTATTTTGGTAATTTTAGTGCTTATCTAATTAATATGTGTTGTAACAATTTTTCGATATATGTGGACTATTGTGCTTGATGTCAAGGGATTCCCTTTTCATTTGTGTGCACCTCTACTAGGGTGGTTCTTTTACCTCTCTCTTAGAGGCTCAACTTTCCTCCCTTTGTAGTAGAAGAACCTTGATACACATGCAACTAAACATTCACGAGTCACACTTACCTGCTTTTCGCAAAGGTACATACATGATTCTCTCTCTTGCTGACAGCTAAAGTCAAGGCAAATCTATAAAAATATATGGCAACCAGACCAATACTCTGGATGGGGCTCCTATTCCGAACAATGTGAGGTCTAACTAGGACTTGACATCTCAGATACTCCCTTAGTTGATGGATTTCCAGTACTTGCCATCAAATACATATGAACCCATTTAGCTTATAGGCTCGAAATTGTTGGGTTAATCGAGGTCCTCATTTTATAAATAACTTAATTTCCCATCTCAATAAAATTTTATTATTTTTATATTTAAAAAAATGAAATTAAAGAAAGATAATATATATTTCTATATATACACTCTAAAGCCTCGCATATTTTTCAAAAGCTCAAGTAGTTTATTAAAAAGTCAATTTGTTTTAAGATTTGTCAAATTTGAATCTCCTCTAGGGTGATTTGATAACAAACTAAGTGGTAGAGGATTAGCGCTTGGGACCATGGGTGGCTCTATGTGGATAATTACTCTATTTATGGCTATACAAGACCGCATTTACTGCGGATTGTGGAAGGTCTTGCTCGAGATTAATATAGCAAGGTGGCTAGAGAGGAAATTCATTAAGGTTGAGAAATGAGTGTGGGTAGGTAGGGCGACTGGTTTTGTTTTCATGGTGACTCCCCGGGGGTGCAACCTTGGTTGCGAGGCGCTATGTGTTCTTTCATCTCTTTGGTGCGGTTGAGGGTGATTTCTCTGCTTTGTCCTTGGGACCTAGGTTCACTCTGGGTAGTCAAACTGAGCCATCTCCACACTCTAGTTTGTTTATGGCTGAGGGACTTGGAAGACGGGGCAACAACCCTCATTATTTTTATCTAGGAAGAGGAGGAGTTGCAGCTGGGTTTCTTGGTTTGGTGGCTCTTGGTGTCTCTAGCTCCTTCAAAGGGATTTGGATTGTACGAGTTGAGCCTTGCATGGCTTCTTTCTATCGTCACTTGGGGGAAGAAGGGTGTTGGGGATTTTGCATGGCCATGTCGGTGCACCTTGAGGTCAAATTATGTTAGAAGGGATCTTAACGGAAGGGGTGAAACTAGTTTTCACTGCTTCTTAGTCATGGGCAAAAATCAAATTCGCAGGCTGGTGGGTAGCAAGAAGGAATTGGCATGGAGGCCCTCCAGTTTCGCCTCTTCGTTTGCCTCCTCCGATTATTCCTTTCAGATAGTGCTTGGAAAGTGGACGGTGGAGTTGGGAAGAAGTTTGTTTTGAGTTGTGAAGTGGCAATAAGGCCATGAGGTGCCCCACCAAGCGTGTTGCAGAAGGGAGTAAGGTCTTGTCTCTTAGGGAGCAGCGTGTGAAACTCTGTTCAGTTGGAGGGAGGCACCCGGTCGGGTTCTTCACCCTTCTAGGTGGCATCTTTTCGTCATAGGTATTTTAGTTTATTATAAGGAATTCTACTTCGGGGGAAAATCACTCGTATTTCTAGTTAATTTTTATTTCCTCTCAATGGCTCGATAAAGAGGGTCACCTAGACGTGCTGGGGGAAAAAAACAACAGGTGCAACGTCATGAGCCTGAGCATATTGCCTTGTTGTCCAAGTCAAAAAGCCTGGAGACCGAGGAAACTGAGACAGTCTCCCCAATCCAATCTCAAGGTCAAGTTGAAGCTCGAGCTTCCCTTCACTCCATTGTTGTTCAATTATGTCAACTACAACTCAACATGGACCTCCTCCTCGACAATGCATGAAGACAAAAATGAGACCATGGCACATTTCGAGGACATCCAGTCAGTCAAAGCGAGATTTTAGAGTAGCTAGAGATGGTGAGACGTGAGCACCACTGTACGATTGACCATCTTCACATTCTAGAAGCGAGGGTGGAGCACATTGATTTTGATCTTCATGGTCGCGGTGGCCTCTTTGCTGCTCCTCCTGTGTTGCCTCCTCACTAGTCTGCTGATATGCAATTGATAGTTTTGGTTTCCTTTTTGTTATGCCGGATATGCTTATATATGTATGTACTTCAGAAATAATAGTTGTTAGAAGCTCATTTTGGATAGTTCCAACCCCACTCTCAAACAATCTTGTTGGAATGAGAGAGGGGAGACTAGTAAGATGAACGATGTAAAGTGTATTGTCATGAAACTAGAATGCAAGTTTTTTTGACCGACCAGAAAAAGATTGGTAAAACTTGAAATTGTTTTCTTTTAAACCGTACCAAATTTGATTTTATATATGTTTTAATCAAACCCATTGGAGAGTTGGAGTTTAATTTCATAGATGTCAATTCTTTGATGGGAAATGAACCTACTAACTTTTTGAAGTAATACACTCTAAGGGAGATAAACACTTCTATTTTCCATAAGGAATTGTCCTTTAGTATTTTGAAAACTACTTTTATCAACGTTTCAATTTCAAGCTTACTAACGAATGAATGACAATAAATTAGAAAGGACTCTTCTTTTGAACTTGCATTCGAACATATTGTTGATGCAATGGAGTAGACAGAGAAGATCAAGAAAAATAATGGTGAGATTCACTAGTGGGTTTGGTATGTGTTTAGGGAGATTCACTAATGAGTTGGGTCTATTTTTCGGTTTCCTGGGTCATAATGAGACAAAAGGCACTGAATCTTGATCCACAAAATACTACTTGAAATTTGAAGTCCATGCCGAAACAATTATGAATGCTCTCATATGGTGGAGCCATCGTTGGAGATATATCGAGAGCTCAAATCGAAAGGGTACAAAGGCATGGGCATATTGTGTATGCTCGAGTGGTTGTTTGGAAATTCTCTTCGAGGATTCATGGGACTGTTTTGTCAAATGATAAGAAGGATGTTGTGCCAACATTAAAAATTACAACATTTGAGGTTAATTGCCTCCCTTCTTTCTCTTTCGAAAAATATGTGACCATATACCCCTTATTATAGGATTTTTACTTTAATTTTATATTAATGATTTATTTGTTTTGATAAATGAATGGGAATTGTGTCTTTCCTCTCTTCATTTTGAAGATGGTTAATTTTTTAAAGATGGTCAATTGTTTTGGGAAACATAGAATTTTTTTGGTAATTTATTAGTTTCCAAATTTTGTTTCTCATCAATTACTAGAATGTTTGTTTGGGTTTGTCTTACTAAGCTACCCTTTCAATTTGTCGTATTTATCCATTTTTGAAGATATTGGGAACTATTTGGTCTTTATGTCAAATTTGGTCTTGAGAGTGCTATAACAAGATTTTATACATATGCTCACATTTATATTGATATTGACCTATAAAAGGGTCTTTTAAAAAAATCCTTCTCAAATGGAAAACTTTTACATGCAATTAGGTCTTATATTATGAGAACATAATTTCTCTATCAAATTTGGCATTTACAAAGGCATCTAGCAGGTAATTGTCTCCATGTGCATGCCTATCTTCATAAGAGAAAAGGGAGAAAAGCATAATAAAAAAGATGGAACTTTTAAGAAAATGATGATAATCATAATGTGGATTGTCGATGGGGGATTTTATGTCTCCTTCAAGGGCCAACATAAAAGATATAGATACCAAATTTTCTTCCCCGAGGAAATTAGTAATCCCTAAATCATTTTTAGGTGGAATAAAGAGACTTCATGAAGTTGATTGATCTCATTCAGATATACAAATAGTTCACTCTATGAATGCCAAGATACTATATCTCAACTTATAATTGGTTCTTATGAACCCTTTTTCAAGGGGATGGGAAGATGCAACAAAGAAAAAGGACAAAAGAGAAAGAATTGATTATTATTTTTTAAAATAAAATAAACAAGAGGTATATTTTAATTATTTTACCATTCTAAGTGCAATTTATATGTATAGTCTTGTAAGTGAAATTATCATGTACACTTATTGTTTATATCGTGTCATGGATACTTAAAAATCCTTCTTTTATTGAATATTACATTACAATGTTTCCACTAAAACAAGAAACAAATAAATTAGAATGTTTGAGAAAGGTTAAACCTTTATATCAACTACACCATGAATAATACATTGACTCATCATTGTGGCGAATTCTGAGTTTCTGAGTTCACACTAGTATTTATATCATGAGAATGAGGGTGAAATTTTTACAAAATATGGGGTGAAACATATTTACAATCAATATAATTCGTTTTAAATTATATGCAACAATTTTTTTTACTTATTAAAATATACTAACATAATTATAAAATATACTAACATAATTATAAGAGAAAAATATATTTAGAAAATCACTATATTTAAAAGCTTTTTCTTAATGTGGCCTTTAATCTAAAATTTTAGTGAAAAGAAAAAGAAATACATTTATATTTTGTAAAATTTCTTTAACTCATATAAATGTTTACAAAAAAATTTTGTTGTTAATAATAATAATGATGATAATGATAATGATAATAATAATAAAAATAGAATTAAAAATAAGAATATAGATATTTGAAATTTACATATAATATAAATAGTGTTGTAAAGGATTACTATAAATTTATTTTAATTATGTATAGTTAATTCTTTAGATTCAAAAAGACATTTATACTTTGAAGATTTTGATTCCTATCAAGACTTAGTAGATATAATGTTAAAGTAAATTTTACCCTTAAAAAACATTTTATGAATGTTAAAAACTAAACAATAACCTTAATTTTATTAATAAATAACTAGCACAACCATATAAATTGAATGACTTGTAAAATTTGGTATGCATCAATCCATAATATCAAAGCACTTAATTCAAAATACATCTCACTTTGCTAAAAAAAAAAAAAAAAAAAAAATTCAAATAAATATAGGGGTAAATATGTAGGAATACACATTTGTGAAATTTAACGATTAACATTTATATGTGGACTCAATTAAAGAATAATAAAATGTTAATAATAAGCATGAGGGGCGTCTTGTGGTGTCTGTAAATTGTAGTGTTGTAAATGAGTATAAGCAATTAAATTTTGGCTCAAATAATAATAAAAAGTTAGAAGTAGTAAAAATAATAAAATTCAATTTGTTATATTGTAATTGTGTTTTGTAGGCTAGCTTAATCCCTTCAATTTAGCTAAATTAATAAAATCATCCTATGCAAGTCAACTTAAATTAAATCAATCATGCTATAATTTTGCTTTTTACGTTGTAATGTATTCCCTCTAAAATGAACTCCCCTCCCATGTCACCTGTATTTTTGTCCATCTTTGATTTAGGTGTTAAGCTATAGAAATAATCTGTGCCATTAGATTAACAACCAGTGTTAATCTGTTACAATTAGTTATGTTAATATGTTACAATTAGTTATGTGATAGTTACCATTCTTTATATAATACTTTGCTAAAATTAATGTACCAAAATTCATCACTAACCAACCCATGTTCGTTGAGCATCCTCCAATAGATGATAAGCCCAGTGCTGCACTGGTAAAATTTTTTTGGGTAATGTCACTACTGCTGCTCTCTTCAGGCTACTGCTCTCTTTACTTGTGAGCGCTCCACAAGACCAAGCAACCTGGAATTTCAAATATTTCAAAGGGATAGGATGAGTCTGGTGTTGTTTTGAATGTTGGTCGAATGGTGCCACTAGAATGGTCAGGGGGATAGTCTGAGGTTAACGGGAGAATTGCTCTACTTTATGAAACTTGTTATTGGAGTGATCAACGGTAAATAGCCCATTGACTGTATTCTCACTTTTGATTATATTGAAAAGAGCCCAATCTCATAGAGGACTGTGGTGACACGCGTTTTATTGGTTACTGCTATTTGTTTTCTATGCGTGTCAATTTTTAGGTTTTCCATCAATTTATGGCTGATTTTTTTTGTGTTACATATTAAAAAATTAGCAAGCCTGCTGCTCTCTTTACTTGTGAGCGCGCTCCACAAGACCAAGCAACCTGGTATTTCAAACACTCGTGTTTTTTTTATGCTTGTTAATTTACGTTTTCAATAAATTTATGACTGATTTTTTTTGGTGCTGTTAAAGCTTACTCAGGAGACGACGATGAGCCTAGTGTTGTTAAATAGCAGGAGCTGCATCCATCAATCTAAATTCCCCTATTAAGCTTACTGAACGATGGTATTGCAAAATAACTTAGACAAAATTGAGACACTATTTTAACGGTGGTAATAAAATTGGGTAATTACTTTGTTTGGTATAACCATTAATGGAAAACTGTTGTTTTTTTTCCTAACAATATAACTTAATATTATTCTAAGCATACTAACAATATAACTTAATGCTATTCTAAGCATAGAAAGAAAAGCAGCTTCGACAACACCCACAGTTCCACTGACTCATTCAAAGCTTTTTATTTGAATTCCGATAATGCCAGAGGAAAATACTACGAAAAAACCAGTCCCCTTCAAGTTAACACCGTCACCACAAATTTATGACTTTTTTTTTTGTGTTGCATATCAAAAAAATTAGCAAGGATGTTGCTCTCGTTACTTGTGAGCGCTCCATAGGACCAAGCAACCTGCAATTTCAAATATTTTTTTTGGTCTTAATTGAAAATTTGGAGATTGGTGTTTTTTTTATGCTGGTTAATATAAGTTTTCAGTAAATTTATGACTGATTTTTTTTGTGTTGCATATTAAAAGAATTACCAAGAGTTTTTGAAGTTTGACATTCTCGGGGTGAAGAAATCTTCCATCATGACCCCCAGAACACCAAATTTCTTCCTATTTTACAGTTTTTGTTTCATTCTCATCGTTACAGTCCCGAACCAAATGTTAAATTACAACAGCTGCATCCATCAATCTAAATCCGCCTATTAAAGTTTTCTCAGGAGTCGTCAATGGGCCCAGTGTTACTTAATTGCACGAGCTGCATCCATCAATCTAAACTCGCCTATTAAGCTTACTCAGGAGCTGGAGCTGGTATTGCAAAATCTCTCAAACAAAATTGGAAGACTATTTTAACAATGATAATAAAATTGTGTAATTACTTTGTTTGGTATTGTTATTGCACTTGGAATAACCGTTCATGGAAGACTGTTGTTTTTATTCTAAACATACTAACAATATAACTTAATACTATTCTAAGCATAGAGAGAAATCCAACATCCAGACTTATTCATTCAAAGCTTTTCTATTTGAGTTCCGATAATGCTAGAGGAAAATACCACGAAAAAGCCACTCCCATTCAAGTTAACACTGTCATATATAATTTTTTCAATCCCACTAACTTCAAATATTATAATATGAATATTTTATTTTATAATACTTGTAATTTAATTGTTATGAATATTATATGACTGGGCAGATTATAAATATTATAATATTTTTTTTGGTAATTAATAATTTTTATTTGATCAAAATAATTATAAATAGGTTAATTATTATTATAATTTAGTATATATTAAATTTCTGTCATAGATTAATATAATTGGGAGAAGGTAGATTTATTTTGGATTTGTTTAGTCTTGGTAGATCTAAAAGAAATTAGTTATTACAATTTAGTTATAATTTTTTTTTTGTAAGCTAACATGGGTCCATTCATATTCTATTAATTCGAGTTGAAACCTGTACATTCACATGGTGGCCTCAACCCGCCCCGAAGGGAAACTAGGTCCGTTGGCCACCTTAAGTTCTTAACAACGATCCATAAACAAAAAATGTTGAGTCTTCTTGTCCAAGCTAAGTAAACTACACAATCAAAGAGATTACTACTAAATCTTATCTGCAATATATATTATAACAAAAATTAAAACTGACTCTCTGCACCCTAAACATGGACATTTATACATATCTCCAGGTATCAGTCTGCCATGGCTTCTAGCTGGTCGCCTTCTTCCTTTATTCCTGTGTCGATCTTCCTTATCTGATCTTTTATCTCTTCTAACTTGTTATCCTGCATAAGAAGGATCACTTGAATGTTTTTCATTTCTTTTTTCAGATTAGGAATTCCCTGGGCTATTTTAGCCATCTCCATAGCAACCTACTCCATGGATTTTTCCAGTAGCCTCTTCGTAACCCAGTATATGTGAAGTGTCTGTTTATACAAGGACATCCTCCCTCTGGTATTCCCTGGATCCGTCAACAAGTATTCTCAATCATACATTTCAGGATCTGATTGTTCCTGAATCATCTCTTCCTCCATTCTCTCGATAATTCTTCGAATATCCTCGTCAGTGTTCTCACTGTAAGCACTCTTAACATGCTGGACCCTACGATTCAGCGTTTTCTTTCCCCTTCTTCTACCTCGCGGTGATGGTTTGTTTCTTGCCTAGTTTCCAGTTGCTATTCCTCACCCTCTCACTCTACAATTCCATCCCCGACCTCTGGTCCCTTTTCCATCCTCCTTTACTCCACTGCCCTGGCACATAATGTCGGATGGGTCACCGAGGTCCCCTTCCTCCTTGCGTCCCCTGCCTCCCTTCTCTCTGCTCCCCAATTCTTCCTGATACGTGTCCTTTCGGTTCTTCTCTTTCATTGTTACGCTTCTCATTTGCTGCTCTTTACCATCCTACTCTGAGCTATACAGCTCCTCTTCCTCTTCCGGCCTGTCCATACCTGTCTACTGCTGTTCCCATGCTTCCCCAGAGTCAGCCTTATCTCCTGCCTTACCCATTCCCTTTCCGCGCCTGCTCGTTTCAGTCGCTTCCCTCTTCATTCTTCTCTCCGTAGGTAGGTTGACTATCTATCTTCTACTTCCTACTTTGCTCCTTGCTATGGTCGTCACCGTGGTGTTTCCTACCGCTCTCCCTCAGACTGCACTTACTATATCCCTTCCCCTGCGCCTCCTTCCTTCTTCATATTGATTACCCTGCCGCCCATCCTCATTCCTGTTCCCCACTTCCTTCTGCCACCTGTAGTTTCCATAATCCTCCACTTCCCCCTGTCCTATCTCTGTGTCATCATACCCAATTCCCATCACTAGGGTGTATCTACCACCACTTCTGGTTTCCATTACTCTGCCTCTGCTCCTCCTTGGAATGATATCCCCTCTGCGGATCTTCCTATTCACTGTCATGATTACCTGTATGCCACAAGGCTCGTCATGGCCTTTCATCCTCACCTTATTACTCATCCTCAGCGCTGTCGTTTCCATCCTGATCGGGGGTCTCTGGGGAGCCTTTTTATAAATTTGTTGTTCCATTATGTTCTTGAGTGATTATTGTGATGAGGTTCTCCCATCCTGGTCTGTTCATTACCATTGGCCAGATGCTATCCACCTTTTCTCCCTGTTCTTTGCATCCCCAATTTGCAAGAAAGTCAGCAGCCTTGTTTCCGTTTCACCTAACATGGTTGATGATTTTATATTCAATTCTCTTCAATATGTCTACCACGTCTTGAATGATCCCTACCATTCTCCAACTTCTTGCAGCTTGATCCCACTCCTTCCCATTATTAATATTTCTAAGCATTTCAACTACTATCTCCGAATCGCCTTCAATTTCCAGGTTTGTGTAGCCATTTCTTACTGCAATTCTAAGACCCTAGTATACAACCATCCAATCTACTTCATTGTTGGTCATTATGCCTCCCCAGTCCTCATACACCCATCTAGTGCGTCTCTCATTATCTCTAAAGATACCTGCAAAACCTGCCGGCCCTGGGTTTCCTTTGGATGCCTCGTCAAAATTCAATTTGAAGAAGCTTTCCCCAGGATAACTGAATTTCTCTGGGCTCTGGGTCTGAGATATTTTTTGTCTTTCTTTCATGGGGTACACCATACCATATTCCATATCTAGTTTAGCTAGGATTCGTCCTTCCTCAAGGTTTGCTTTCCAATCCTCTTCCTCCCAGGTCTTGGCCAGAACAGTCTCACTTCATGCAAACCTGAAATGGCCTAACATAGTCCATCAAGATAGTGCTTGTGCAATGTTCAACCCATGTCGATAGTGAGTGTGCACTGTTATTTCTAGCCTCTCAGTTTTATCTATGTTTGTACTTCTATTTCAGTCAATTTTTCCAACTATCACTTTTACGCACCTTTGCCTTCGTGAGTGTCATTTCATGCTTTTTATTGTCTCTTTTTCTTGCTTTCACTTTAATTAGTGTCATTTTCATGTTATCTTTGCTCTGGCATGTGTTTTTGTCACCGTCATTCACATATCGCAATTATTGTTCACACTTTTCTTTTCATATAGAAAATGTCATATTTTATCATAGCATGTGTCGAACATCGTATAAAAGTAGTTTTAGTTTTTTTCAAGGGTTAATATTTGTGATAATGAGTTGTTCTTATCATGTAAACATGTATCACACTTATTCCAAAAGTTTCAAGCATTGTGGCACAAGTGTCATCATGGTCATCGCAAAGTGTATCTTTGGTGTCGCACTTGGTGTAGGTCGTCGTAAAGTTGTTGCATTAGGGAAAGGATGTTTTTCATATGTTCTCAGTGTTCCATGTTGTGTCGTCAAGTGATCTAAGTGTGTGGTGATGTTAAGTGTCATGATTTTTCTTATCTTCCTCTCACTGATCTAACACTTAGTCAAATTGGGAAAAATCTCTGACTCGACCACTCAATCTCCTTTAGCCAACCTAAACTAATCATTGTGCACTCTTAACCCTAAAGCAATAGCGCTATCTCTTGGAAAGGTGCAATGTGAAGTTTCTACCTTATAGAACTACACACTGGGTAATCTCAGTGCCCAGTTCTAGCCCTTGAGCTCTAGAACTACACAATCATTGCCTCCAGCCAGCCTCAACATTCTCTGTGGACTATGCAGTGTCAAGTATCAAGCCTCAACCATGAGCTCTTAAATTTCACAATCACTTAGCCTTTGTCCATCTTAAATTACACATTGGGAAACTTTAAGATTTAAGCCTTAAGATTGAGTCCTTGAACCCCTCAATTGCTGAAGCTCCCCGCCTTTTCTTTTGTTTGAACTATGCATTGGGAAAATTTAAGCCTCAATCTTGACCTCCTGAGACCCTCAACTCAATAGTCATTCAGCCCAAGCCTTCAAAAGTGCACACTACATAGTCTTAGCCCTCAAGCCTCCAACTTGAGCCCTTGAGTCTCTCAACTGCATAGTTCCTCCATCCAGGTCTCCAGAAGTGCACATTGTGTAGTCTCAAGTCTTAGTCTAGAACCTTGACTCTATGGAATTGCATAAACCCTGAGTCAATTAATCAAAAAGTCACCAGTTCCAACACCGACAAGTGATTTCATGAAGCATGTTAGATTATGTGTTTTTTAAAGTAATTTTATCTTGTCATTAGTGGATTGTAATTGCAAGTATTCTTTCATGCTATGATAGGATGATGATGAAGGAGATGGAGAAGGAGACCATGATAAGATAAATCTATGGAGCTAAAGAAACTAAATGATCATCAGGCAAAAATACGAAGGAACACAAGATTAATATAGAAGAAAGTACATCAAGACCACATTGAATACTCCTTATATTCAAGTCACGAGGAGGAAAACGAAAATACCATTTTCTGTCTCTCGAGAAGACACAAAGAAACTAGCACTAAAGAGTGACTTATGACTGCCACATCATCATGTAGTCCATGTCATCAGTGTCAAGTCATGTTGTGTCACGAGTCATCATGTGCCACATCATTTTGTGGATTATGTAAATTCTATAATGGAGAAATATAATGTAAATTGGAAGTCCAAGGGTCATTCATGTAATGTGAAAAGTCATATAGGAAGTCATAAGGTTATACAAAAGTCAAACAATCATGAGGGCAGTCCAAGAGTCACAAGGTAGGTTAAGGATCACTCCCCTTGTTATATATACACCCCCATTGTACAAGAAAATGGATTTTCACCTTGGCTTCCAGGCATCAAATAGACAGAGTCAGTAGTTTTGTGAAGAATGGCATGGCTCCAATGCTCCACTATTGGAGCTAGTAGTGTTCGTTGTATCCATGTATCTTGGGTCTTTTACTCAATACTCTAATCCTAATGGCTAGCATTTTTTCATTCATGGATTGCAAATATTTATAAGGCTACTCTGTGAAATTTTATAATTCATGTTTACTTTCACTTGTACTAAAGTAGTTAAACTATTTTGGTAATTTTATTGCTTATCTAATTGAATATGTGTTGTAACAATTTTTGCATATATGTGGACTATTCTGCTTAATGTCAAGGGATTCCCTTTTCATTTGTGTGCACCTCTACTAGGGTGGTACTTTTACGTCTCTCTTAGAGGCTCAACTTTCCTCCCTTTGTAGTAGAAGAACCTTGATACACATGCAACCAAACATTCACGAGTCACACTTACCTGCTTTTCGCAAAGGTACATACATGATTCTCTCTCTTGCTGACAGCTAAAGCCAAGGCAAATCTATAAAAATATATGGAAACCAGACCAATACACTGGATGGGGCTCCTATTCCGAACAATGTGAGGTCTAACTAGGACTTGACATCTCGAATACTCCCTTAGTTGACGGATTTCCAGTACCTGCCATCAAATCCATATGAACCCATTTAGCTTATAGGCTTGAAATTGTTGGGTTAATCGAGGTCCTCATTTTATAAATAACTTAATTTCCCATCTCAATAAAATTTTATTATTTTTATATTTAAAAAAATGAAATTAAAGAAAGATAATATATATTTCTATATATACACTCTAAAGCCTCGCATATTTTTCAAAAGCTCAAGTAGTTTATTAAAAAGTCAATTTGTTTTAAGATTTGTCAAATTTGAATCTCCTCTAGGGTGATTTGATAACAAACCAAGTGGTAGAGGATTAGCACTTGGGACCATGGGTGGCTCTATGTGGATAATTACTCTATCTATGGCTATACAAGACCGCATTTACTGCGGATTGTGGAAGGTCTTGCTCGAGATTAATATAGCAAGGTGGCTAGAGAGGAAATTCATTAAGGTTGAGAAATGAGTGTGGGTAGGTAGGGCGACTAGTTTTGTTTTCATGGTGACCCCCCGGGGTTGCAACCTTGGTTGCGAGGCACTGTCTGTTATTTCATCTCTTTGGTGCGGTTGAGGGTGATTTCTCTGCTTTGTCCTTGGGACCTAGGTTCCCTCCGGGTAGTCAAACTGAGTCGTCTCCACACTCTATTTTGTTTATGGCTGAGGGACTTCGAAGATGGGGCAACAACCCTCATTGTTTTTATCTAGGAAGAGGAGGAGTTGCAGCTGGGTTTCTTGGTTTGGTGGCTCTTGGTATCTCTAGCTCCTTCAAAGGGATTTGGATTGTACGAGTTGAGCCTTGCATGGCTTCTTTCTGTCATCACTTGGGGGAAGAAGGGTGTTGGGGATTTTGCATGGCCGTGTCGGTGCACCTTGAGGTCAAATTATGTTAGAAGGGATCTCAACGGAAGGGGTGAAACTAGTTTGCATTGCTTCTTAGTCATGGGCAAAAATCAAATTCGCAGGCTAGTGGGTAGCAAGAAGGAATTGGCATGGAGGCCCTCGATTTTCGCCTCTTCGTTTGCCTCCTCTGATTATTCCTTTCAGATAGTGCTTGGAAAGTGGTCGATGGAGTTGGGAAGAAGTTTGTTTTGAGTTGTGAAGTGGCAATAAGGCCACGAGGTGCCCCACCAAGAGTGTTGCAGAAGGGAGTAAGGTATTGTCTCTTAGGGAGCAGCATGTGAAACTCTGTTCAGTTGGAGGGAGGCACCCGGTCCGGTGCTTCACCGTTCTAGGTGGCGTCTTTTCGTCATAGGTATTTTAGTTTATTATAAGGAATTCTACTTCGGGGGAAAATCACTCATATTTCTAGTTAATTTTTATTTCCTCTCAATGGCTCGATAAAGAGGGTCGCCTAGACGTGATGGGGGCAAAAAATAACAGATGCGATGTCATGAGCCTGGGCATATTGCCTTGTTATCCAAGTCAAAAAGCCTGGAGACCAAGGAAACTGAGACAGTCTCACCAATCCAATCTCAAGGTCAAGTTGAAGGTCGAGCTTCCCTTCACTCCATTGTTGTTCAATTATGTCAACTACAACTCAACATGGACCTCCTCCTCGACCACATGCATGAAGATAGAAATGAGACCATGGCACATTTCGAGGACATCCAGTCAGTCAAAGCGAGATTTTAGAGTAGCTAGAGATGGTGAGACGTGAGCACCACTGTACGATTGACCATCTTCACATTCTAGAAGCGAGGGTGGAGCACATTGATTTTGATCTTCATGGTCGCGGTGGCCTCTTTGTTTCTCCTCCTATGTTACCTCCTCACTAGTCTGCTAATATGCAATTGATAGTTTTGGTTTCGTTTTTGTTATGCCGAATATGCTTATATCTGTATGTACTTCAGAAATAATAGTTGTTAGAATCTCATTTTGGATAGTTCCAACCCCACTCTCAAACAATCTAGTTGGAATGAGAGAGGGGAGACTAGTAAGATGAACGATGTAAAGTGTATTGTCATGAAACTAGAATGCAAGTTTTTTTGACCGACCAGAAAAAGATCGGTAAAAATTGAAATAGCTTTCTTTTAAACTATACGAAATTTGATTTTATATATGTTTTAATCGAACCCATTGGAAAGTTGGAGTTTAATTTCATGGATGTCAATTCTTTGATGGGAAATGAACCTACTAACTTTTTGGAGTAATACACTCTAAGGGAAATAAACACTTCTATTTTCCACAAGGAATTGTCCTTTAGTATTTTGAAAACTACTTTTATCAACATTTCATTTTCAAGCTTACTAACAAATGAATGACAATAAATTAGAAAGGAATCTTCTTTTGAACTTGCATTCGAACATATTATTGATGTAATGGAGTAGACAGAGAAGATCAAGCAAAATAATGGTGAGATTCACTAGTGGGTTTGGTATGTGTTTAGGGAGATTCACTAATGAGTTGGGTCTATTTTTAGGTTTCCTGGGTCATAATGAGACAAAAGGCACTGAATCTTGATCCACAAAATACTACTTGAAATTTGAAGTCCATGCTGACACAATTATGAATGCTCTCATATGGTGGGAGCCATCATTGGAGATATATCGAGAGCTCAAATCGAAAGGGTACAGAGGCATGGGCATATTGTGTATGATCAAGTGGTTGTTTGAAAATTCTCTTCGAGGATTCATGGGACTATTTTGTCAAATGATAAGAAGGATGTTGTGCCAGCAGTAAAAATTACAACATTTGAGGTTAGTTGTCTTCCTTCTTTCTTTTTCGAAAAATATGTGACCATATACCCCTTATTATAGGATTTTTACTTTAATTTTATATTAATGATTTATTTGTTTTGATAAATGAATGAGAATTGTGTCTTTCCTCTCTTCATTTTGAAGATGGTTAATTTTTTGAAGATGGTCAATTGTTTTGGGAAACATAGAATTTTTTGGTAATTTATTAGTTTCCAAATTTTGTTTCTCATCAATTACTAGATTGTTTATTTGGGTTTGTCTTGCTAAGCTACCATTTCAATTTGTCGTATTTATCCATTTTTGAAGATATTGGGAACTATTTGGTCTTTATGTCAAATTTGGTCTTGAGAGTGCTATAACAAGATTTTATACATATGCTCACATTTATATTGATATTGACCTATAAAAGGGTCTTTTAAAAAAAATTATTCTCAAATGGAAAACTTTTACATGCAATTAGGTCTTATATTATGAGAACATAATTTCTCTATCAAATTTGGCATTTACAAAGTCATCTAGCAGGTAATTGTCTCCATGTGCATGCCTATCTTCGTAAGAGAAAAGGGAGAAAAGCATAATAAAAAAGATGGAACTTTTAAGAAAATGATGATAATCATAATGTGGATTGTCGATGGGGGATTCTATGTCTCCTTCAAGGGCCAACATAAAAGATATAGATACCAATTTTTCTTCCCTGAGGAAATTAGTAATCCCTAAATCATTTTTAGGTGGAATAAAGAGACTTCATGAAGTTGATTGATCTCATTCACATATACAAATAGTTCACTCTATGAATGCCAAAATACTATATCTCAACTTATAATTGGTTCTTATGAACCCTTTTTCAAGGGGATGGAAAAATGCAACAAAGAAAAAGGACAAAAGAGAAAGAATTGATTATTATTTTTTAGAAGAAAAAAACTAGATATATATTGTAATTATTTTACCATTCTAAGTGCAATTTATATCTATAATCTTGTAAGTCAAATTATCATGTACAGTTATTGCTTATATGGTGTCATGGATACTTAAAAAATCCTTCGTTTATTGAATATTACATTACAATGTTTCCACTAAAACAAGAAACAAATAAATTAGAATGTTTGAGAAAGGTTAAATCTTTATATCAACTACACCATGAATAATACATTGACTCATCATTGTGTCGAATTGTGAGTTCACACTAGTATTTATATCATGAGAATGAGGGTGAAATTTTTACAAAATATGGGGTGAAACATATTTACAATCAATATAATTCGTTTTAAATTATATGTAACAATTTTTTTTTTTTTACTTATTAAAATAGACTAACATAATTATAAGAAGGAAATATATTTATAAAATCACTATATTTAAAGCTTTCTTTTAATGTGTTTATAAATCTAAATTTTAGTGAAAAAAAGAAATACATTCATATTTTTGTAAAATATTATTTAAACTCATATAACATGGTTTTAAAAAAATGTGTTTAATAATAATGATTGATGATAATATAATAAAAATAGAATTAAAAATAAGAATATAGATATTTGAAATTTACATATAATATAAATAGTGTTGTAAAGGATTACTATAAATTTATTTTAATTATGTATAGTTAATTCTTTAGATTCAAAAAGACATTTATACTTTGAAGATTTTGATTCCTATCAAGACTTAGTAGATATAATGTTAAAGTAAATTTTACCCTTAAAAAACATTTTATGAATGTTAAAAACTAAACAATAACCTTAATTTTATTAATAAATAACTAGCACAACCATATAAATTGAATGACTTGTAAAATTTGGTATGCATCAATCCATAATATCAAAGCACTTAATTCAAAATACATCTCACTTTGCTAAAAAAAAAAAAAAAAAAAAAATAATAAAAAAAATATATATATATATAGGGGTAGATATGTAGGAATACACATTTGTGAAATTTAACGATTAACATTTATATGTGGACTCAATTAAAGAATAATAAAAGGTTAATAATAAGCATGAGGGACATCTTGTGGTGTCTGTAAATTGTAGTGTTGTAAATGAGTATAAGCAATTAAATCTTGGCTCAAAGAATAATAAAAAGTTAGAAGTAGTAAAAATAATAAAATTCAATTTGTTATATTGTAATTTTGTTTTGTAGGCTAGCTTAGTCCCTCCAATTTAGCTAAATTAATAAAATCATCCTATGCAAATCAACTTAAATAAAATCAATCATGCTATAATTTTGCTTTTTAAGTTGTAATGTATTTCCTATGAAATGAACTCCCCTCCCATGTCACCTGTATTTTTGTGCACCTTTGATTTAGGTGTTAAGCTATAGAAATAATCTCTGCCATTAGACTGTTACAATTAGTTATGTTAATATGTTACCATTAGTTATGTGATAGTTACCATTCTTTCTATAATACTTTGCTAAAATTAAAATACCAAAATTCATCACTAACCAACCCATGTTCGTTGAGCATCCTCCGATAGATGATAAGCCCAGTGCTGCACTAGGAAATTTTTTTTGGGTAATGTCACTACTGCTGCTTTCTTCAGGCTACTTCTCTCTTTACTTGTGAGCGCCCCACAAGACCAAGCAACCTGGAATTTCAAATATTTCAAAGGGATAGGATGAGTCTGGTGTTGTTTTGAATGCTGGTCGAATGGTGCCAGTAGAATGGTCAGGGGGATAGTCTGAGGTTACGGGGAGAATTGCTCTACTTTATGAAACTTGTTATTGGAGTGATCAACTGTAAATAGCCCATTGACTGTATTCTCACTTTTGATTATATTGAAAAGAGCCCAATCTCATAGAGGACTGTGGTGACACGAGTTTTAGCCCATTGACTGTATTCTCACTTTTGATTATGTTGAAAAGAGCCCAATCTCATAGGGGACTGTGGTGACACGAGTTTTATTGGTTACTGGTGTTTGTTTTCTATGCGTGTCAATTTTTACGTTTTCCATCAATTTATGGCTGATTTTTTTTGTGTTACATATTAAAAAAAATTAGCAAGGCTGCTGCTCTCTTTACTTGTGAGCGCTTTACAAGACCAAGCAACCTGGTATTTCAAACACTCTTGTTTTTTTTTATGCTTGTAAATTTACGTTTTCAATAAATTTATGACTGATTTTTTTTGGTGCTGTTAAAGCTTACTCAGGAGACGACGATGAGCCTACTGTTGTTAAATAGCAGGAGCTGCATCCATCAATCTAAATTCCCCTATTAAGCTTACTCGACGATGGTATTGCAAAATAGCTTAGACAAAATTGGGACATTATTTTAACGGCGGTAATAAAATTGCGTAATTACTTTGTTTGGTATAACCATTAATGGAAAACTGTTGTTTTTTTTCCTAACAATATAACTTAATATTATTCTAATCATACTAACAATATAACTTAATACTATTCTAAGCGTAGAAAGAAAAGCAGCTTCGACAACTCCCATAGTTCCACTGACTCATTCAAAGCTTTTTTATTTGAATTCCGATAATGCCAGAGGAAAATACTACGAAGAAGTTAACACCGTCACCATAAATTTATGACTCTTTTTTTTGTGTTGCATATTAAAAAAATTAGCAAGGATGTTGCTCTCTTTACTTGTGAGCACTCCATAGGACCAAGCAACCTGCAATTTCAAATATTTTTTTTTGTCTTAATTGAAAATTTGGAGATTGGTGTTTGTTTCTTTATGCTTGTTAATATAAGTTTTCAGTAAATTTATGACTGTGATTTTTTTTGTGTTGCATATTAAAAAAATTAGCAAGAGTTTTTGAAGTTTGAAATTCTCGGGGTGAAAGAAATCTTCCATCATGACCACCAGAACACCAAATTTCTTCCTATTTTATAGTTTTTGTCTCATTCTCATCGTTACAGTCCCGAACCAAATGTTCAGTTACAACAGCTTCATCCATCAGTCTAAATCCGCCTATTAAAGTTTTCTCAGGAGTGTCAATGGGCCCAGTGTTACTTAATTGCACGAGCTGCATCCATCAATCTAAACTCGCCTATTAAGCTTACTCAGGAGCCGGACCTGGTATTGCAAAATCTCTCAGACAAAATTGGAAGATTATTTTAACAATGATAATAAAATTGTGTAATTACTTTGTTTGGTATTGTTATTGCAGTTGGAATAACCGTTCATGGAAGACTGTTGTTTTCATTCTAAACATACTAACAATATAACTTAATACTATTCTAAGCATAGAGAGAAATCCAACATCCAGACTTATTCATTCAAAGCTTTTTTATTTGAATTCCGATAATCCTAGAGGAAAATACCACGAAAAAGCCACTCCCCTTCAAGTTAACACTGTCATATATAATTTTTTCAATCCCACTAACTTCAAATATTATAATATGAATATTTTATTTTATAATACTTGTAACTTAATTGTTATGAATATTATATGACTGCGCAGATTATACATTAGTTATAATATTTTTTTGTGTAATTAATAAATTTTTATTTCATCAAAATAATTATAAATGGGTTAATTAGTTATTATAATTTAGTTATAATATTAAATTTCTAGTCATAGATTAATTTAATCATAGATTAATATAATTGGGAGAAGGTAGATTTATTTTAGATTTGTTTAGTCTTGGTAGATCCAAAAGAAATTAGTTATTATAATTTAGTTATAATATTTTTTTTTCTAAGCTAACATGGGTCCACTCATATTCTATTAATTCGAGTTGAAACCTATACATTCACATGGTCGCCTCAACCCGCCCCGAAAGGAAACTAGGTGTGTTGGCCACCTTAAGTTTTTAACAGCTATCCATAAACAAAAAATGTTGAGTCTTCTTGTCCAAGCTAAGTAAACTACACAATCAAAGAGATTACTACTAACTCTTATCTGCATTATATATTATAACAAAAATTAAAACTGACTCTCTGCACCCTAAACATGGACATTTATACATATCTCCAGGTATCAGTCTACCATGGCTTCTAGCTGGTCACCTTCTTCCTTTATTCCTGTGTCAATCTTCCTTATCTGATCTTTTATCTCTTCTAGCTTGTTATCCTGCATAAGAAGGATCACCTGAATGTTTTTCATTTCCTTTTTTAGGTTAGGAATTCCCTGGGCTAGTTCAACCATCTCCATAGCAACCTGCTCCATGGATTTTGCTAGCAGCCTCTTCGTAAACCAATATATGTGAAGTGCCTGTTTATACAGGGACATCCTCCCTCTGGTATTCCGTGGATCCGTCAACAGGTATTCCCAATCATACATTTTAGGATCTGATTGTTCCTGAATCGTCTCTTCCTCCATTCTCTGGATAATTCTTCGAATATCCTCGTCAGTGTTCTCACTGTAAGCACTCTTAGCATGCTGGACCCTACAGTTCAGCATTTTCTTTCCCCTTCTTCTACCCCGCGGCGATGGTTCATTTCTTGCCTAGTTTCCAGCTGGTATTCCTCGCCCCCTCCCTCTACAATTCCATCCCCGACCTCTGCTCCCTTTGCCATCCTCCTTTACTCCGCTGCCCTGGCACATAATCCTGGACGGGCCACAGAGGTCCCCTTCCTCCCTTCGTCCCCTACCTCCCTTCTCTCTGCTCCCTAATTCTTCCTGATACCTGTCCTTTGGGTTCTTCTCTTTTATCGTTATGCTCCTCCTTTGCTGCTCTTTACCATCCTACTCTGAGCTATACATCTCCTCTTCCTCTTCCGGCTTGTCCATACCTGTCTGCTGTTGTTCCCATGCTTCCCCAGAGTCAGCCTTATCTCCTGCCTTACCCATTCCCTTTCCGCGCCTGCTCGTCTCAGTCGCTTCCCTCTTCGTTCTTCTCTCCGTAGGTAGGCTGACTATCTACCTTCTCCTTCCTACTTTGATCCTTACTATGGTTGTCACCATGGTGTTTCATTCCGCTCTCCCTCAGACTGCACTTACTATATCCCTTCCCCTGCGCCTCCTTCCTTATTCATATTGATTACCCTGCCGCCCATCCTCATTCCTCTTCCCCACTTCCTTCTGCCACATGTAGTTTCCATAATCCTCCACTCCCCCTTGTCCTATCTCTATGTCATCATACACAAGTCCCATCACTAGGGCATATCTACCACCACTTCTGGTTTCCATTACTCCGCCTCTGCTCCTCCTTGGAATGATATCCACTCTGCAGATCTTCCTATTCACCGTCATGATTACTCGTATGCCACAAGGCTCGTCATGGCCTTTAGTCCTCGCCTTATTACTCATCCTTAGCGCCGTGGTTTCCACCCCGATCGGGGGTCTCTAGGGATCCTTTTTATAAATTTGTTGTTCCATTATGTTCTTGAGTGATTATTGTGATGAGGTTCTCCCATCCTGGTCTATTCATTACCATTGGCCAGATGCTATCCACCTTTTCTCCTTGTTCTTTGCATCCCCAATTTGAAAGAAAGTCAGCAGCTTTGTTTCCGTTTCATGTAACATGGTTGATGATTTTATATTCAATTCTCTTCAATATGTTTACCACATCTTGAATGATCCCTGCCGTTCTCCAGCTTCTTGCAACTTGATCCCACTCCTTCCCATTATTAACATTTCTAAGCATTTCAACTACTATCTGCGAATCTCCTTCAATTTCCAGGTTTGTGTAGCCATTTCTTACTACAATTCTAAGAACCTCATATACAACCATCAACTCTACTTCATTGTTGGTCATTATGCCTCCCCAGTTCGCATACACCCATTTAGTGCATCTCTCACTATCTCTAAAGATACCTCCAAAGCCTGTCGGCCCTAGGTTTCCTTTGGATGCCTCGTCAAAATTCAATTTGAAGAAGCTCTCCCCAGGATAACTGAATTTCTCTGGGCTCTGGGTCTGAGATCTTTGTTGTCTTTCTTTCATGGGGTACACCATACTTTATTTCATATTTAGTTTAGCTAGGATTCGTCCTTCCTCAGGGTTTGCTTTCCAATCCTCTTCCTCCCAGGTCTCGGCCAGAACAGTCTCCCTAATTAATTTTTGCGTTCTTCTCCATATCTTTTCTGGTGGATTGGCTTTGTCTAAGAAGATCCTTCGATTTCTTTCCTTCCAAATTAGTGATATAACAAAACCTATGGCTAGATTCTAGGTTCTCCCTACAACCGGGCATGAGAATTGACCCTTTCCCCATTCAAAGATTGTTTTTTTAATATCCAGAGGGTCCCTATTAGATTTTCAAAAGAGGTTCCGGACTTCATCCCACTGTTGTTGAGCAAATGGGACAGAGTTCAGAATGTGTTCCTGGGTTTCATTCTCCTGTTTACAAATGTTGCATCTTGGGGGTCCTTGGAAACCTCGTTTTTGAAGCTTATCCCACGTCAGAATTCTTTCTTTCCCAACTAGCCATGCGAATATAGTAACCTTCAGCCACCATTTATTACTCCATATTTTTCCCCAGTCCCAAGTTTCCTCCACTCTCTCCTAGCGGTTTGTTAAGTAATAGGCCTCTTTGACTATGAAGGTTCCTCTTGTAGATTTTCCCCATCTGAGAATATCCTGTCCTGCTCTAGTTTTAATTTTCCTTGACTCCAATTCTTTTACAAGAATCCTTTTCTGTTCCTGATCTATATTTTCGTCCCATTCTTCTGGTTTTCTCCATGTTCTCCATATCTCATCTGGCTCCTCTTCTGTCTAGTAATCTCTAACACACTCTAGCCCCTCCATAGCAGCCTTCTGGTATGTGCTTTGCAAAGCTTGGATACTGACCATTCTGTCTCTTTGCTGCCATGCATCTTCCCAGAATCTTGTTGTATTTCCTCCCCTTATTTCTCAGAAGGCATATTTGTTTATGATGTCTCGGTTCTGGCTTGCCAATTCCCATATTGTAGATCCTTTTGGGGTTTCTTCTAATCTGAGAATGCCTTTTGATGTTGAGGGCATATTATATTTCAGTTGCCATATTTGTTTCCACAAGTCGTTTCCTCCCCTCATCCATCTCCACCACAGTTTCGCTCTTAGGACCTGGTTTAGGCTGCCCGAGTCTCGGAGTCCTAGGCCTCCTTCTTATTTTCGTTTTGTCAGACATTTCCACAATACTAGTGCCCATCTCCTTTGCTGTTTTGGTCATCCCCACATAAATTTTCTGAAAATTTCCTTCATTTTCATACATGCACCTTTGGGAGCTGCTATAACTGATAGAGTGTAGATTGGTATGGATTGGAGTACTAATTTCAGGAGCACCAATCGTCCTGCTATGTTCAATGAGCGGAAGGACTAGTTCTCAAGTCTATTCTTGAGTTTTTCTATTAATTGTTGCCAGTTTGCTATTCTTGTGGGATTTACATCTATTTGATTTCCTAGATATTTTGTTGGTAGTTCTCCATATTGGAATCCCAGCGTTCTCGTTAAATGAGCTTTGATCGTTTCAGGGGTATTGAAGATAAAAGGAAAAGATTTATCTTTGTTGATTTCCATACCTGAGGCTTCCATAAACAGATCCAAAATCCTTTTAACTCCCCTTACCTCCTTTAGAGAGACCTCATAAAAAAGCATGATGTCGTTCGCGAACTGCTGGTGTGTGATAGACAGAATGTTTCCCCATAACCTCAGCCCTTTGATATTTCTTTCCCTTAGCTCCTTTTTGAAGTAACTTCCCATACCTTCTGCAGCGAAGATAAACAAAAAAGGAGATAAGGGGTCCCCCTGTCTTAATCCTCTAGTGGCGTTGAAGGTCGATGTTGGCGCCCCATTCAACATTATAGAAAAGTTTGGCGTTGATATCATATTATGTACCCAGTCTGTCCATCTGTTACTGAACCCAAAAGCCCTAAGGATTGCCTTTAGGTACTTCCAGTTTAGGTGATCGTAAGCTTTAGACAAATCTAGTTTTATCATCATCCCCCTCTTTTTTTTTTTTTTTAAAGAATGGATCACTTCCTATGTAACTACCAATCCATCCAGAATTTGCCTTCCCTCCACAAAGCTGGTTTGCTCTGGGGATATTATACTAGAGAGAATAGGTTTCAGTCTTTTAGCCAACAATGTAGCAATTATTTTATAAATTACGTTGCAAAGGGAAATTGGGCGAAAACCTTGGGCAGATTTGGAATTAGCACTTTTAGGAAGCAGAGTAAAAAAAGTAGAGTTAAGACTCGACCATACCTTCTGGTTAATGTGAGATTCCTCTACCACCTCTGGAATCTCTTGTCCAAGAAAATTCCAACCTGCCTGGTAAAATTATGTTGTGTATCCATCTGGTCCTGGGGCTTTGTTTTCCTTCATACCCTTCACAATTTCCTCCACTTCCTCTAGCGTTGCTGCCCTCATCAATGGATTATTTTGGTCCTCCGTTATTATCTTTGGGATTTCCTTGCAGACTATTTCTTTCGCCACTCTTCTATCCACTTGTGGCTTTGTCAGCAAGTCTTTGTGGTACCCTACTAGTACCTGTTCAATCCTTTCGTGTTCTGTTATCCTCTGCCCTTCTTCGTTTTTGATGGAGACAATTATGTTCCTTTGCCTATGTTGGATCATGGCCTGGTGGAAGAACTTTGTGCTCTTTTCGCCTTCGCGTAGCCAATTTATCCTGGATTTTTGTTTCCACAAGATCTCTTCCTGTTTCCTTTGCTCCTCAAGTTGGTTAATTAGGATTCCCTCCTCTCTGCTCCTCTCTTCATTTCGTCCTTCTATAATAATTTTTTGTTGTGTCTCTTCCATTTTTTGCTCTAGTCTCTGTTTATCCATTAATATGTTTCCAAACTCCTCCTTATTCCATTTTTTTATTTTACCTTTGAGTTCTTTTAGCTTTAGCTGAAAGGTGTGAATCTTACCTTTTCCTTTTTGCTGACTTTGAGTCCAGCATTCCTTTACCTTATATATAAACTGAGGATTCCTAAGCCAGAAGGCCTCAAACCTGAAAGGTTTGTTGAAGGGGTTTTTCTTGATGTCTATCTCCAATCTAATTGGCCAATGATCTGAGCCCATCGTCGGCATTATCGTGGCCTCCACAAATACATCCCTATTCATTATTTGTTCTGATATTAAAAATCGATCTAACCTGGAGGCAATTTGATTTCTACCTCCTCTTCTATTGTTCCAAGTGTGGATACCATTTATTGTCGCGATGTCTACCAATATTTGCTCTGTAATCATCTCATTGAACTCCTCCATACCTTGATCCGGTCTATTTATACCTCCTCTCTTTTCTTCTATCATTTTTATCATATTAAAGTCTCCCCCTACAATCCATGGAACCCCTGGGAAGATCTTCCGGATGGTTTGCATGTTTTTAAGGAATTTTTTCGTTGCCTTGGTATATGCGGCCCATAAACCCCTATGATGAGAATCCACTCAGATGACCTTATCAGTCTGAATAGGCCTGAGAGGATTCAAGTAAGCTTATCCAATTTTCAAAATGCACCTCCTCAGGATTCCAGAGGATTGCTAGACCTCCCTCCGTGCCATTCACATCGTGACCCATCACCTCATAATGAATTTTTTGTTTTCTCATTATTTCTTCCAATTTTTGAGAGTTGATCTTCGTTTCTTTGATTATCATTATACTAGGTTTATCTTTCTTCACTCTGTCCTTCAGATACCTCTATTTTCCTTTACTGTTAAGGCCTCTAATATTCCAGCCTGTGACTATCATTTTATAACTTTTTGGAGGATTGTTGAAATACCTCTGAAAGAGGTATGACTCTGCTTGAGTTAACCAGTGTTTCTCCTATCGCTTGAATGGTTTCACTCATTGTCTGCCTCCCTCTTTTCCTACCACCTTTGCCAGAGCTGTCCATTCCTAAACTTGGGTTTCCTTGCGATCCTTTTTGATCTATTTTATTTGCCTAAGTGGTTCCTTTCTTTTCCTTGTATTTTTGAAATGTCTTTTATACAATTGCTTTTGGACTTCCGGGATAAATCTTTCATCAATATTTTTCCAATCCTGTAACAGCCTTTTCATTATTCGTTCCTCCTCGCTTCTGCTATCGTTTTGAGGATCGATCTCCATCTGAGATTGTTCTACTGTCATATCCATGTTTTCCTCTGTTCCTCCTCCCACCATGCTTCCCTGGTTTAGATCTTTCTCCTTTATATCGTATATGAGCTCCATGGGCTCTTCCATGTTTTCTTCTTTTTCCATCTCCCCTTCCTCTTCCTATAGGACCTTGAACTTGTTTTGACATTCTATTGACACTGTTTTCACTGGTTGTTGCATTCTTATCAATTCTTTCCCTGGTCTTATTTTTCTGGGTATTTCCTGGAAACCCTCTTCCCCTCCTTCTATACCTTCTGTCCTCCTTTTGTCTTCTACTTTTTTCCTTGATTTTTCCTCTACATTGTTCAATGGGCATTGTTTGAAGAGATGGTCGTATTCATGACACCTTCTGCATCTGAAGGGTACATGTTCGTAATCCATCGGTTGCTGCCATACTTCATCATGGTATTCTAATTCTATGAACTTTGGCAGCGGTTCTGCTATATTCATATATACGCATATCCTAGCATAGGATGTATACTTTCCTCTTTTTGTTGTCTCTGCTACTTTGACAAAGGTCCTGATATTATTGCCTATGCCTTCCAGGATATCAGGGTCCCAAAACTCCATTGGTAAGCCAAACATTCTTACCCAGATAGGTGCTGCTAACATCTTTTCTTGGTCTGGATTGTAACAGTCCTCCCAATGCCTCATAAATAACCCAGCATTATTCATGAAATACGGTCCCCCTTCAAAAATTATTTCCTTATCTTCTAAGTTTGAAAAAATCACTGTGAAAAAACCCTTTTCCCCTAGCTTGATATCTATATGAACTTTCGGCTTCCATCTTTGTTGTATCCAATTTTCCATGTCCTTTCCCGAAGGCGAAAACCCTACAAATTTACATATCAAAGCATGGTCCCTCATATAACACCTGTACTCTTCAAGTTTTTTGTTACGGATTACGAACCTTGGATTTTTCAAAGCTCTGGGTAAACATATGCCTCCAAGTCTTGTTTTCCATTGATTCCCCATTACTAGCGCATCTTTGTTGTTCTCCCTTGATTCTATTTGTATTCCGCTTCCGCTTGATTCTCCCGCTATCACATTTTTGTAGGAGGGGATCTCTCCCCTCCCTGGTTCCCCTGTCATATCTTCTTTCAGCTCTTCCCTGTTTTGTATACCCTTCCTCCTCTTTTTATAATGTTGCAGACCTAGTTTGCGCACAGAAGGTTTACTCTCCTGCACTTTTCTCTGTTCTCGCCCCTCTTACGGCCTCGCCGCTGATAACCCTAGATTTGCAGAAACCCTCACTTCCGCCTCATCTCAACCCGTCTCTATCCCACAATTTAGTTATAATATTAATATTTGAGTCATAGATTAATACAATTGGGAAAAGGTAGATTTTTATTTGGATTTATTTAGTATTGGTAGATTCATAAAAAATTAAAAGCGTCTTAATTTACATTTTTCACACACACACACACACACACACACACACACATATAATTTTTTTAGTCGCAATATTATAATATGAATATTTTATTTGATAATGTTTATAATTTAATTTCATAACACGAAAGTTATATGACTCAGTAGATTATATATTAGTTATAATATTTCTTTATAATTAATAAATTTTTATTTCATGAAAATAATTATAAATTAGTTATAATATTTTATTATTATTAATAATACTTGTTTTCATCAAAATAATTATAAATTAGTTGTTATTATGTATGATAAGAACTATAAAGTGTTAAAGATTTAAGTTTATTTCATGTCTTTTATAAAAGTGAAAGGGTTTTGGTTTGAGTGGTTTAGCTAACTATTACCTTTCATAATGGCATTAAGTTATAAGACAATGACATTCTTGTCTTCTCTTTTTCCTTTTTCTTTTAGAATGTGTTTAAGTAAAGGCTTCAATTCCCAATGCAGAGTAACAAAATGCAAGTATCAGCTCCTTTGTCCCCTAGTGTGTATAGGGTGAGGTAGCCAATTAGACACTAACAACAAAATCTCAATAAGAATAAGCAAGAGTTTTTCATGCCACATTAGACTCTGTTGTGTTGTCTACCTAGTGTGTTTGGGGTGAGGTAGCCAATTAGAAACCTAACAACAAGATTTCACTAAGGGTTCTCATGCAACATTAGACTTTGTCTTGTGCCTAGGTTTCCCACAGAACCTGCCATTGGAGTTGTGTTGTCTACCTCTCCCAACCAACCCCTATCTACATCTCATATACATCTCATATATTGTTGGCCATGGAAAAAAGAGGTAAAAAGGGACAAAAATATTTTCCTACTTGAATGGTTGGAATTTATCAATGTCTTATTTGAATATGCCAACTTTATTTGGGATTCAATATTCCTTGCAATTGATATAGCTCTCTTGGGTTTCATTCATATCCATTTACATTGTTCCCCCAATTCAAACTCTATCAAACATTTGTATCATTCTATTTTTTATGGCTTTGTGGGTAGGATCATAGTGACACGCATCAAATGATTTTGGATAGATTATAAGAAGATCAAGTTGAAGCCAAAATATGCATATTTTGAACTTGAAAGTTGGTGCAACAATCACTATATATAATAACATTAAAGATTTTCATTTTCCAAAATATCAAACAATATCCCATTTCCATCTTTGGTGCAATTCTCTATGTGGAAGGGTATAATTGTAAAATCATATGATTGTAAACTTCATTTCCATATTGGGTGTAACTAATTGATGAGCATTTATAATGAAATCTAGAAAAATGTACAAAAATCACTATATATAGTAAATGATTTTCACTTTCCAAAGTAACAAACATCTCAGATTACTCTATAGTAATGAATAGAATATTTATGCAATAAACCTATTCAATTATGATTATAATTAATCCAATATTCTTGCAATAAATTTATAAAATTATAATTACAAGTTACAATATTTTATATGTTATGATTCTTCCATAATTTATGCCTTACGACGTTAAATTGAGACATGAAGTGGACAAGTAAGAAGTGGACATGTAAATTGCTTGCTCGTGTGTACCACTAGTAAGTCTACACATTTATACTTTTACTTCTACATACGTGTTGAAGAAAACATAACTCCTGTAAGTATATTATTTACATCTTATTCTTATCTATTTTTTACACAAATACTTTCTTAAATTATGATGGGAAGTAATTGATGATAAATATGTTATTTAGGTGATTAAAAGTTATTTTCAAGTATTTTATTTTTGGATGGATATCTAAAAGTCATGCATGAATATTGCAACTTTATAAATAAATTATGACATAAAATATGTAAGGCAATTATCCACATCGTATTTTATTGTGCAAAGGCTACAATAAGACCTTTAAGTTATGGTCCAATCAAATGTTTGAAAATATTTTTTTTAATAATATTAAAAATTACATATTTATTTTTCAAAGTTAAACATTATAATTTGCATGTGTCAATGCTAAACTAATAGTGATCAATAGACAAATAGATTATTATAATTTTGTTCCTTGGGGAGGAGAGGAGGGAAGATAGAGAGACAAAGAGGAGAGAGAGGGAGTGAAAGGAAACAGAGAGAGAAGTGACACAATTATGGAGTGGGGAAAGAAGGCAGAGAGAGAGAAAGGGAGGGATATTATGAAAAAGTTGGAGGGAAAAGAGAGAGAGTGTGATTAATTGGTGGGGGAGACAAAGGGAAGTGGGAGAGAAAGGGAGAGAGAGGAAGGAAAACATAGACGACTTGAGAGAGAGAAGGAGAGAAGGAGGGAAGGAGAGATGGAAATGGAGGGGATAGGAGTTGGAGGGGGGATAGAGGGAGAGAAGAAGAAACACATAAGCAGAGGAATGTGGAGAGAGAGAACCTGACAAGGTGGAGATGGAGAGAGCATGAGGGTGAAAGTAGAGTGGGAGGGAAGGGAGAGATAGAAGGAGAGAGAAAGAAGAGATACATATACCCGAGAGTGATCAAATCTTTTGAGGTGAAAAACTCTTTTTTAGTGCAAAACTTAACAATGGTTTGCACCTCAAAAAATTTGACCCCTCTCGACACTTGATAGATCCATAATTAAAATAAATCTAGGTTAAAATAAAATTGATAACTGAAAACCTTCTAATTTATTGAACTTAACAAAAAATAATTGTTTATATCAATTTAAACTAATAAGATCGATAATAATCAATACGATTCCTTTTAGTTTGTCTTTATTGTTGTAGTATCATGGAAGAGTTGTTTTCCTCCATAATGTTTTTACAATAGGTAACATAGAATTATTATGTTGCTAGTCATCCTTTCCATTCAACCTTCGTATATTGATCTTCTTAAGTTAATAGCATGTAACATGTTAATGAAAAGTTGGAATAAATAGAATGCCTCTAGTCACATAGATTTTCTTATGAAACCATGACCATAATTGTATGGTGTTTAGTAAAATTTAATATATCATTCTTTTATATATATAAAAGTATCCACTTCCTCTCCCCACTCTCTCCATTTCCTGTTGCGAATGTAGAAAATTATGTGGTGCGATGAAAAATAATTCTTCATTTCATTTACCATGAAGTACACATTCCATTACTACTGAATTTCGTCGTCTCTAGGCATTTCAAATTCATTCTATATTTATTGGATTGGATATTATTAAAACCCATTAATCAACCGGTGTTGAAAATTTGTTAAGTGCGAAGCTAAATTCACGCAGGATTCTAGATCCTTCTAGATCACATCTTTCTAGATCTCCACGTCGCCATTAGTTTCTAGATCTCCAGGATTCTAGATCTTTCTACACTGCCATTAGTTTCTAGATCATTCCAGATCTCCATCTGAATCACATACAGGATTCTAGATCCTTCTTCTGCCTCCATAAATTTGTAATTTCTCTGGCCAAGGAAAGAAAAACAAGGCCCAAACCTGTTATGTAATGCAAAGTGATTTTTGTTCTCCAGTGTTTGTTTTATCTATTTTGTTGTTTTTTACTGAGTAATCTTGTTGTTTCTCCATTTGTCTGTCTCTGTGAATTATTCTCTAGTATTATCGTGTAAGTCTCTAATTATAAATCCACTGTGTGTTATGTATGCTCTGATCTAACAACTCGTATTAGAGCTAGGGTCGAATATCCACTATGCAAGCCGCTTAGTGCCATCGCCTTACTCTGGCAAAATTAGTTAAAACGTTGGTTGCTACCCCTGGAGTTGTTGAAGGATCTATCTAGGAAATAGCTGAGGAACGCTGGAACTAAAAGACAATTCCTGCAAGAAAAACAAGGTTGTGGACCTATGTTGAAACTTGGAGATCCATACGTGTTGCTGGAGTTTGAAAAGTGGATAACCGTGGATATTGGAGTTGAAACGTGTTGTTCATATGTTTTTTTTTTTACATCAAACTTGTACATATACGTCAAGATTTTTCTCAAACCAACATATGTATGTGAGAAATGCGAAAATGTTAAAAGGTTAAAACGTTATATATGTTTTTTATATTTATATAATTATATGTTGGAATTTTGAAAAGTATATTTTACAAAGGAGTAGCAATTTTGAAAAGGGTATTTTAAAAGGAGGAAGGTCATTATTATTAAATTTTAAGAGTAATAATTAAAGTTTTATTTTTAAGTGGAGTTTTTGTCTTTTGGTGCGTGAATTTGATTGAAAATGGAGACGACAGTTACAGATATGGAGAAGTTGAGCGGGGCTAATTTTTCCCTATGGAAATCACAGATGGAGGATATACTGATTTTAAAAGATCAATATTTTCCAATTGAGGGCACAACAAAGAAACCCTCATCGATGACAAATGAAGAGTGGAACAAGCTAGATAGAAAGGTGATTGCAACAATCCACCAATACTTAGCAAAGAATGTTTATTTCAATGTGTCTGGAGAAAAGACGACAAAAGGATTATGAAAGAAGCTCCATGATCTATATGAGAAGAACACGGCATCAAACAAAGTGTTCTTGATGAAGAAGCTTTATAATCTCAAAATGAATGAGGGTGCTTCATTTGTTGAGCACTTGAATGCATTTAATATTATTACTAATCAACATGCCTTTGTTAAAATAATTTAGATGATGAAATTAGAGTTATTTTGCTAATTTGTTCTATGACAGGCAGCTGGGAAAATTTAATTGTAGCTATGAGCACTTCAACAACTACAGGGACCCTAAAGTTTGATGATGTCAGCAACAATTTAATGAATGAGGAGCTGCGATGCAAGTCAATTGCGGAAAACCAAGGGGGAGAGGTTCTAGCTCTAACTGATCGTGGTAGGAGAATGAATCGAGGTTGGCAAGGGTGATCAAGATCGAGAGGCAAATCAAAATCAAAGATAGGTAGGATCATCTACTTTCATTGTGGCAAACCTGGTCACATGAAGAAAGAATTTCGATTCTGGAAGTTAGGAAAAAAGGATCAGAGACTGTCTAGTACAAATCGCAAGTCATCCAGCACAAATGAAGGTGAGACTACTGTTGTAGCCATAGATGGTGATGTTTTGTTTGCTATTTTAGTAGAGGATTCATGTCTATATACATCTAGGAGTAGCTTTGATTGGATCCTTGACTCTGGGGCATTTCACCATGTAACCACATGCAAAGATAGTTTTGTTTCATATAATCCTAGTGATTATAGAGTGCATTTGGGGAATAAACATTTTTGTAGCATTGTTGGAGTGGGAGATGTCTAGATCAAGATGAAAGATGGACAATATATCTTTTTGAAACAAGTCAGGCATGTACCAGAAATGCGCATGAGTTTAATCTCTGTGGGATGACTAGATGATGAAGGCTATTCGACAAGCTTTGGAAAAGGAGGTTGGAATATTAGCAAAGGTCCATTATCATGGCCAAAGGACCCAAGACAGTAACATTATACATATTGAAGACACTGATAGGAAAATCAGATTTGGCTGCCGTCACAAAAGAAGGAAATTCAACAGATCTGTGGCATAAGTGTTTGGGTCACATGAGCGAGAAGGGCTTAAAAATCCTTGTTGGTAAAAATTTATTGCTAGGTTTTAAATTCTACAATCTTGAGCTTTTTAAGCATTGTATATATAGTAGACAAAGTAGGGTTTCATTCCTTAGAGGTGGCCATGACAGAAAGAAAAATGTGTTAGAACTAGTACACTCAGATGTGTTTGGGCCTGTTAACATCAAATCATTAGGAGGAGCATCATACTTTGTAACATTTATAGATGATGCATCCAGGAATGTTTGGGCATATCCTATGAAAAATAAAAGTGAATTGCTTGGAATATTTCAAAAATTCCATGTTGTTGTTGAAAGAGAGAGTAACAAATTGCTGAATTGTTCAAGAACAGATAATGGTGGAGAATATTACTCAAATGCATTTAGGGAATATTGTAACAAGTTTGGAATAAAGAATGAGAAGACTGTGCTTGGTACTCCTCAATAGAATGGTGTTGCAGAAAGGATGAATCGCACCATTATGGAAAAGCTGCGAAGTATGTTGTCAAATTTCGGGCTGGAGAAGAATTTTTGGGCTGAAGCAGTGAGGACTACTTGCTACCTCATAAATAGATCTCCAACTACAACCTTGGATGGTGGTATCCCCGAAGAAGTTTGGACTGGTAAGAATTTGAATTATTCTCACTTGAAAATCTTTGGATGTGAAGCATTCGTACATATTCCCAAAGAAAATAGAACTAAGCTAGATGATAAATCTATGAAATGCATTCTTTTGGGATATGTTGATGAAGATTTTGGTTATCGTCTATGGGATCCAGTCAAACAAAAAATTATTAGAAGCAGGGATGCTATATTTAATGAGCCAGAAATGTTCAAGAGGACTGTGGGTGAGTTGGAGGTCAAGAAGGTTATTGATAGGTTTGAAGAGCAACAGGAAAACATACCACCAATATAAGAAAATGAACAACAAATTCAGAAGCATGAAGAACAACAAGTGGAAAATGATAAACAACAAGAAGAAGGAATCTTGTAGGAACCTTTCAATGAGATTCAACCTGATAATGCCCCACCACGGTTGGTTCACAGATCTTCTAGGCCTCATAAGCCTTCACAAAGATATTCTCCTTCAAACTATATTTTGTTGACTAATGAAGGTGAACCTAATTGTTTTCAAGAAGTCCTTAAAGTCGAGCATAATAAAGAATGGAAGAAACCAATGGAAGAAGAAATGAACTCTTTGTAGGAAAATAAAACTTGGGAGTTGGTAAACCTCCGAGAAGGTAGAAAGGCTCCACAAAACAAATGGGTGTACAGGATTAAGCATGAAGGTGACAAAAAGAAGGAGAGGTATAAAGAAAGGCTGGTGGTGAAAGTTTTTTCCCAAAAAGAAGGTATTGAATTCACTAAAATTTTCTCACCTGTTGTTAAAATGTCATCCATTAGAGTCATTCTTGGTCTAGTTGCCGCTTTAGACCTAGAATGTGAACAGTTAAATGTAAAAACTGCATTCCTTCATGGTGAATTGGAGGAAGAAATTTATATGGAGCAGCCAAAAGGCTTCATAGAAAAAGGCAAAGAAGGCCTTGTTTGTAGGTTGAAGAAGAGTCTCTATGGGTTGAAACAGGCACCTGGAAAATGGTACAAGAAATTTGATTCATTCATGGTGGAACATTGTTTTAAGAGGTTGGAAGTTGACCATTGTGTCTATGTCAAGAGGTATGATCAAGGAAAGTATATCATATTATTGTTATATGTGGATGACATGTTGATTGTTGGGCATGATAAGAATAAGATCAATAGATTGAAGAAAGATTTGGGTAGCAAATTTGTAATAAAGGATTTGGGACCAGCACAACAGATATTGGGCATACAGATTATGCGTGACAGGAAAAACAAAAGGTTGTGGCTGTCACAAGAAAAATATATCAAGAAGGTGCTTGACAGGTTTAATATGAAGGATGCCAAGCTAGTTGGTACACCCCTTGCAGCCCACTACAAGTTGAGTACTGAATTATGTCCTAGTGATGACAAGGAGAAAGAAGAGATGAGCAAGATTCTTTATGCTTCAATAGGTGGCAGTTTGATGAATGCCATGGTATGCACACAACCAGACATTGCATATTCAGTGGGAGCAATGAGTAGGTTCCTTGCCAATCCAGGAAAACAACATTGGCAAGTAGTAAAATGGATTTTGAGTTATCTCAAGGGTACTAGTCATTATTGTTTATGTTTTGGTCATGATGAGACTGTGCTTGAAGGATTTACAAATGCAGATATGGATGAAGATATGGACACCAGAAAGTCCACTACAGGTTATTTGTATACATTTATAGGTGCAGCAGTATCTTGGGTGTCAAGGCTACAAAGAATAGTAGCCCTCTCTATAACAGAAGCAGAGTACATAGCTGCAACAGAAGCTTGCAAAGAGATGTTGTGGATGCAATGATTCCTAGGAGAGATAGGAATAAAGTAGGACAAGTATGTGTTATATTGTGATAGTCAGAGTGCCATTCACTTGGTGAAAACCCAGCATTTCATTCAAAAATCAAGCACATTGACTTAAGGTACCATTGGATCTGGCATGTGTTGGAGGAAGACCAATTATCCTTGGAAAAGATCCATATATATAGGAACCCTGTTGATATGCTCACTAAGATTCTACCACGAAATAAACATGAGTTATGTAGAGGCATGGTAGGACTCGGTGTGATTTAATGACTCTTATTTGGCTTCAAGTGGGAGAATGTTAAGAGTGAAGCCAAATTCATGAATCACATTCTAGATCCTTCTACATCGCCATTAGTTTCTAGATCTCCGGGATTCTAGATCCTTCTACACCACCATTAGTTTCTATATCTCCAGGATTCTAGAATGTGATTCATGAATTTGGCTTCACACTTAACACTTGGAAGGAGCGATGGAGACGACGTCGGACTGGGAATACTACAACGCCTTCTCGGGCAGTAAGGGATTGAGCAGGCACACCATTCCCATTCTATCCCTCGCACACCATGTCATGGAATTGCTTTCTAAGTAAATACATGGTGTCCTAAATAATACAGACATTCTATCCCTCACACACGATGCCATGGAATTGCTTCCTGAGTAAATACATGGTATCCTAAATAATACAGACATGTCTATGTTTTCAAGTGTTCAATATTATAAATATTGTGTAAGTTATTGGGTTATTTGTTAGCGGGATGTTCTAGTTGATTTAGTTTTAATTTATTGTTTACTTCAAATATTTTTTTAGCCTAGAATAAAGTTTTTTTAATATTAATTAAATTACAGATATTTAATATTTTAATGAAATTATTTTTAGATATTTTAGCAGACTGATCTGTATAATTAATGTTTTTTTTATTATATTTGTGTATAAATTATTGAATATTTAATATTTTTAATGAAATTTGTTTTAGGATTAATCACATTATGGAAAGGATTAAGGTGAATCATATTAAACGGTTGTTAATCAAACCTTCATGATGTGATTAATCCGAAAGACAATCTGAGTATCAATATGTAGAAAAAAAAGTCTAAGATCTAGCATTTAATATTTTTTAAATTCATATTAAAAATAATGTGAAATGAGGAATATCACAAAAATCTAAAATCTAGCATTTAATATTTTTTTAAATTCATATTAAAAGTAGTAACTATGTGAAAAGTCAGAAATATCACAAAAGTCTAAAATAGTGGAGAAAAATGGAATTATTCACATAATTTCTTTAATATTTAATATTTGTTAACCACTTAATGTTCAATTTGACATTTAATATTGTGATAGGTTAGAACTATATATTACAAGTGCGGTTTATTGCCTACTTTGATTCATGATATTAGGAGAGTAATTGAAACAGTGTCTCTTCGCGGGGTCAAGCTTAACTATATATATATTTAATATTTTTTAATTTTAACCTTCCCTTGCAATTCTGGTCCGACGCCAGGTTGAAAGCTATAGGTGATGTTCTTTAATTTAGTTGATAAGCTGACGAATGAGCGAGCAGTTGTTCGTATTTTAGTTGATCTGACATTTCCTGGCTGAATACAGTTTGTCTTTTACCAAGAAGTTTCCTGGTCGGACTGCTGCTGGCTGGTGGATTAACCAGGCGAAAAGATTTTTAGATATTGAAAAGGCACCAAATAAGCACTTTGAATATTATTCGCAAGAAATCTAATTTTGAAATTTAAATATTATTGGTAAGAAATTTAATATTTATTAATATGATTATTAAAATTATAATATTAGATGAAATGTTTTCCAATATATATATAATTTTAATTTTTAGTTTTAGGTTTTTTTTCTATGTAATTTACAGAATCTGTTTTAAAATGTTTGGAAATTAAATTCTAGACTTCTCAATAACAAAAATGCTAATAGATAATCAATTAAACTAAATTATATATTTTACTACCAAAAATATTATTTTTAATTTTTCCAATCATTTATTTAAATTATATTAAAATATTTAAATTTTCAATAATACAAACCATTATAATTAAACTTATTATTTATTATTTAAAATTCAAAATATTTTAATTACTCTAATAAAAAATTTAGATTATTATTTACTTTTCACTGCCAAAACCCTCAAAACCGTAATTTTTCAATAAAACATAACACGCGGTTGTCGTTCAAAAAGAAATGCATATGAACGCAAGTACTTTTTTCCTGTAAAAACATTCTAATAGAACATTAATTTATTTATTAAATTAATATTGTATGATTAATGTTTTTATTATTAATTTTATTATTAAATTAATATTAAATACAGTGCTAGCCGGAAATTACACGTTTTGTTAGTCGATTTTGATGTGTTGAGTTGTATTGACAGTGTGGTCTATTTTCTCATTTGATTCATGAGAGTTTTTGAAACCTATTATCTCGGCCAGGTGAAGCCAAACCATCCATTTACTAAATATTTTTTCAGAGAGTTGATTGGATGATTAATGTTTTTTTGAATATTTATGTATTAAGTTATTGATATTTAGTATTTTTTTAAATTAATATTAAAAATGGTAATTCTAAAATGTCATTTTGTCTTTGCAAAAGCTTAGTCATTGCTTTTGTTAATTTCCTTAGCCGTAAACAATCAAATGAACATCCCCTAGGATGTTATGCCCAACATTCAGCTTGTAATAAGTGTCACATCAATATATTGTTATGTATACTAATAATACATATCAAGCACATAGAATTGGTGAATGATTTAGATAAGGCCTTGGTGTTGGACCAAAGCATATATAACACACACAGCAGATTTATACTCAGAGACTTATACAACAATAGAAAAGAATAATTTCAGAGACAAACAAATGGAGAAACAACAAGATTACTCAATCAGAAATAGCAGAATAGATAAAACAATCACTGGAGAACAGAAATCACTTAGCATTACGTAACAGGCGTGGACCTTGGCTTTCTTTCCTTGGCCAGAGAAATTACAAATTTATAGAGACAGAAGAAGGATCTAGAATCTTGTATGTGATTCAGATGGAGATCTAGAAACTAATGGTGGTGTAGAAGAATCTAGAATTTGATTCACGAATTTGTCTTCACACTTAACATTCTCCCACTCGAAACAAATAAGAGTCATCAAGTCACATCGAGTCCTACCACAGATCGTGGTAGCCACAAATGGTGATGTGTTGTTTACTGTTTCAGTAGAGGATGCATGTGTATATACATCTAACAGTAGCTTTGATTGGATCCTTTACTCTGGGGCATCTCACCATGTAACCCCATGCAAAGATAGTTTTGTTTCATATAATCCTGATGATTATTTTTTTTTTGTAAGTCAGCTTTTGATATTAACAAAAAGAAAATATAGTACAAAACTTTTGCATCTGCAGATTACGGGCCGCTTGACAGCAGGCCTAACTTAGGAGACCAAACTTCAGGTGACCAAAAAGAGTAACTGAAAACTCAAGAACCAGCACATCTCGCAGGGCGGCAGAGAACCAGAACTAACAAAAGGACATAGACAAAGAGACATGTCGGAGAAAACTCGAGACATGCTCCTTAGACAGAAGACAAATCAACACGTAAAGAAGAAGGAGGCAAGGATAGTGGGCGGAAAAAACAGAGAAACAGACCGCCGAGGACCAGTGCAGACCGTTACATGTTGACCTGTCTCGGCTTGGGAGGATTGCCCTGCTGATCTTCGGTCGAATCTCCCTTCTGCATATCTGAAGGCTTGCTGTCTTGACCAATGACGTTTCTTAAGAGTTTAATAAGAACTGTGAGCTTTTTGTTGATGGATTCGGCCTGTTGATCCAGCGAACTCAGCTTGAATTCAATGCTCTCAACGACCGCCATATGATCATGCTCCATAGCTTCTGTGAGATTCTGAAGCTTTCGCAGTTGCTCCGCGTGTTCATTGTGTATACCCAGAGCCTTCGCAAGAAGGGTCTTCATGCACCAGCTCTCAGCTTGGGTTACGAATTGAGTGGCGCGAGTGTTGACTGTTCCCGGATCCAGGATCCAGTCCACTTCTTTTCCAATTTGCTGGTCTGAAAGCTTTTTCTCCTCCTCCTGGACCATCGCTTCCAAGTCGATGAACTTACGCTTATTCCATTGAGAGGTCCGCGTTTCATACATCTCTCTCGCTTACCGAAGGTCTTTTTTGGCAAACGCATTGCGGCTGCCCTCCCTTGCCATTGTGTTGCTTGCTCTCGTGGTGTTTTACTGAGCGCTATCTGCAAAGTGAAAAGGCTTTGTCTTGCTACACGATAAAACAATGCTTTTCCTGTTGTCTCTGATGGTGGTTAAATATCGAATTCCTGGGAAGTTATCGGTGTATGGTTGCCTTTCTCTGTGTAACTTGCATGTCAGATCAACATAATTGTTGCGTGATGGTATATTGGTTGGGTTATGGTATAATTGCCTCCCCTTACGGTCACCGCTCCCTGCCTGATCCATATCTTGCCAAGTGTTCCCCTTCCTGATCATATTGTGGTGGCTCATACCATTACAGATCATGAAAACTGCAAAAACATTTATCACTTGCTTCTGACATAATTTCCCTTATCTCGTTTTTCCTATGAGCCATGCTGGGATTTAACAGTGCCTGCCTAGTCAGCATGTCTATTCATTTATGACGCTGTATTATTCGACCCTTCGGTCGGACTCCTCTGCCATCACCAGATCCATCCTGGAGAGCTGCATGCATAACTCTGGGTTGTCAATATACTGCCAACAGCTGTCCTAGACTATGTTAGGGTGTTCAATCCCATGATTCGCCAGGTGGTTAGCAACCGCATTATCTTTTCGTCGTATCGCCTGAAAGGTGAGACCTTTCATTTCTCCTAACAGTTTGGCAATATTGTCTGTTACCTTGGCCAATCGTCAATGTATGGTAACCTTACTTGTTGGCGTTCCCCTGTAGATTTTCCTAGCCACTGTTATAGCCACCTTTGAATCACCTTCAATCACTGTGTTGCCTGTTTGGTTCATTCTAAGAATCCTTAGTCCTCTTTCCATGGCTACAAATTCCATTTCGTTATTGATTCCTTTCCCTATGGCTTTACTGTAAATGTGAAGAATTTCCTCTTCATGATTCCTTATGATTCCCCCAATGCTTGCTAAACCAGGATTGCCTCTCGAGGCACCGTCAAAGTTCAGCTTTAGGAATCCTACAGGTGGACGACTCCAGCCAATTGGCCCCATTCTTGGTTTTTTCTGGCATTCTGTGGTTACCATGTTTTGTCCATTATCCAAATTGAAGGCTTTCAGAATTTGCTGGTCCCTAGCCGAAGCTTGGTTATCAGGATCTACTCTGCACTTTACCAAGATTAATTGTCGAATATTTTGGGTTAAGGTAACTTGCGAGTGCTCTAAGTTTCTGTGCTCATTCTGAAAAATTCTTCTGTAATCCTGATGATTATGGTAGACTGCATTTGGGGAATAATTATTTTTGCAGTATTGTTGGAGTGGGAGATGTCCAGATCAAGATGAAAGATGGACAAGATATATTATTGTAACAGGTTTGGCATAAAGCATGAGAAGATTGTGCCTGGTACTCCTCAATAGAATGGTGTCACAGAAAGGATGAATCACACCATAATGGAAAAGGTGTGAAGCATGTTGTCCAATTTTGGTTTGGAGAAGAATTTTTGGGTTGAAGCAGTCAAGACCGCTTGCTACCTCATAAATAGATCTACAATTATAGCCTTGGATGGCAATATCCTGAAGAAGTTTGGACTGGTAAGAAGTTGAATTATTCTCACTTGAAAATATTTGGATGTGAAGCATTTTTACATATTCCCAAAGAAAATAGAAATAAGCTAGATGATAAATCTATGAAATGCATATTTTTGGGATATGCGGATGAAGATTTTGGTTATCATCTATGGGATCCAGTCAAATATAAAATTATTAGAAGCAGGGATGTTATATTTAATGAGTCAAAAATGTTCAAGAGGACTGTAGGTGAGTTGGAGGTCAAGAAGGTTATTAACAGGTTTGAAGAGTAGCAGAAAAACATCCCACCAATGCAAGAAAATGAACAACAAGTTCAGGAGCATCAAGAACAACAAGTGGAAAATGATGAACAACAAGAAGAATGAATCTTGCAGGAACCCTTACAGGAGATTTAACCTGATAATGCACCACCACAATTGGTTCACAGATCTTCTAGGCCTCATAAGCCTTCACATAAGTATCCTCCTTCAAACTATATTTTGTTGACTGATGAAAGTAAGCCTAATTGTTTTGAAGAAGCTTACAAAGTTGAGCACAGTGAAGAATGGAAGAAAACAATGGAAGAAGAAATGAACTCTTTGCTGGAAAATAAAACTTGGGAGTTGGTAAACCTCCCAAAAGGAAGAAAGGCTCTACAAAAAAAATGGGTTTATAGGATTAAGCATGAAGGTGATGAAAAGAAGGAGAGGTATAAAGCAAGGCTGGTGGTGAAAGGTTTTGCCCAAAAAGAAGGTATTGACTTCATTGAAATTTTCTTAGCTGTTGTTAAAATGTCATCCATTAGAGTCATTCTTGTCTAGTTGCTACTTTAGACATAGAATGTGAACGGTTAGATGTAAAAACCGCATTCCTTCATGGTGAATTAGAAGAAGAAATTTATATGGAGCAGCCAGAAGGCTTCATAGAAAAAGGCAAAGAAGGCCTTGTTTATAGGTTGAAGAAGAGCCTCTATGGGTTGAAATAGGCACCTCGACAATGGTACAAGAAATTTGATTCATTCATGTTGGAACATGGTTTTCGAAGGATAGAAGTTGACCATTGTGTCTATGTCAAGAGGTATGATCAAGGAAAGTATATCATATTATTGTTATATGTGGAGACATGTTGATTGTTGGGCATGATAAGAATAAGATCAATATATTGAAGAAAGATTTGGGTAGCAAATTTGTAATGAAGGATTTTGGACCAGCACAACAGATATTGGGCATACAGATTATGCGTGACAGGAAAAACAAAAGGTTGTGGCTGTCACAAGAAAAATATATCAAGAAGGTGGTTGACAGGTTTAATATGAAGGATGCCAAGCTAGTTGGTACACCCCTTGCAGCCCACTTCAAGCTGAGTATTGAATTATGTCCTAGTGATGACAATGAGAAAGAAGAGATGAGCAAGATTCTTTATGCTTCAGCAGGTGGTAGTTTGATGTATGCCATGGTATGCACACAACCAGGCGTTGCATATTCAGTGGGAGTAGTGAGTAGGTTCCTTGCCAATCTAGGCAAACAACATTGGCAAGTAGTAAAATGGCTTTTGAGTTATCTCAAGGGTACTAGGACCTCATTATTGTTTATGTTTTGGTCATGATGAGACTGTGCTTGAAGGATTTACAGATGCAGATATGGATGGAGATATGGACACCAGAAAGTCCACTACAGGTTATTTGTATACATTTATAGGTGTAGCAGTATCTTGGGTGTCAAGGCTACAAAGAATAGTAACCCTCTCTACAATAGAAGCGGAGTACATAGCTGCAACAGAAGCTTGCAAAGAGATGTTGTGGATGCAAGGATTCCTAGGAGATATAGGAATAAAGCAGGACAAGTATGTGTTATATTGTGATAGTCAGAGTGCCATTCACTTGGTGAAAAACCCAACATTTCATTCAAAAACCAAGCACATTGACTTAAGGTACCATTGGATCTGGCATGTGTTGGAGGAAGAACAGTTATCCTTGGAAAAGATCCATATAGATAGGAACCCTGCTCATATGCTCACTAAGATTCTACCACGAAATAAACATGAGTTATGTAGAGGCATGGTAGGACTCAGTGTGACTTGATGACTCTTATTTGGCTTCAAGTGGGAGAATGTTAAATGTGAAGCCAAATTCATGAATCACATTCTAGATCCTTCTACACCGCCATTAGTTTCTAGATCTCCAGGATTCTAGATCCTTCTACACCACCATTAGTTTCTAGATCTCCAGGATTCTAGAATGTGATTCATGAAGTTGGCTTCACACTTAACACTTGGAAGGAGTGATAGAGACGACGTCGGACTGGGAATACTACAACGCCTTCTCGGGCAGTAAGGGATTGAGCAGGCACACCTTTCCCATTCTATCCCTCGCACACCATGTCATGGAATTGCTTCCTGAGTAATTACATGGTATCCTAAATAATACAGACATTTTATCCCTCGCACACGATGCCATGGAATTGCTTCCTAAGTAAATACATGGTATCCTAAATAATACATACATGTCTATGTTTTCAAGTGTTTAATATTATAAATATTGTGTAAGTTATTGGGTTATTTGTTAGTGGGATGTTCTAGTTGATTTAGTTTTAATTTATTGTTTACTTCAAATATTTTTTTAGCCTAGAATAATGTTTTTTTAATATCTATATATTAAATTATAGATATTTAATATTTTTAATGAAATTATTTTTAGGATATTTTTAGCAGAATTGATTGTATAATTAATGTTTTTTTTATTGTTTGTGTATTAAATTATTGATATCTAATATTTTTAATGAAATTGTTTTTAGGATTAATCACATTATGGAGAGGATTAAGGTGAATCATATTAAACGGTTGTTAATCAAATCTTCATGATGTGATTAATCCGAAAGACAATCTCATTATCAATATGGAGAGAAAAAGTCTAAGATCTAGCATTTAATATTTTTTTAAATTCACCGGGATGCGGGTGCCTTAAACACGTATTAATGCAGAAGCATGAGAGGGAGGCAGCTGGCGATACGACCAGCGGATTATGGCGGTTAAATGCAAGTGAAACTCAGGCATTAATGGCTCTGAGTACTGGCGGACTGCAAGGAAATAACTACAGGATGGCGCGCATCCATTCGGGCATAAATGTGCTGAAACTATGCAGAATTGGAACAAGGATCTGCTGCAGGCTGTTAATTCCTCTGCGCTCCAGAGTTGCGAAAGGAATATGGAAGCCCCCTTGGGTCAGGTATGTGGGGTCTGGAATTTCAAGAGTGTATGTTGTGTCTGAGCCCGATGAAGTCTGGTCTATTACGTTTGTTCTCTGTGTCTGCGTCTGGTCCAAGAATCTGGCTCCGCCCGTCTTTGTTTGGTGTCTCGGTTTCGCTTATCTGGTTAGCACCTTGTTAGCGCAATGGGTATTATCTGGTTGTGATTAGGTTTCGTTGGTAGGTTATTCCTTCGAATGTTTGCTCTATTGTGGGGTTTTATTCAGTGCGGAGGTCTGGTTCTGGAACCTAGTCCAATTAGCCTGTAATTGGCTACTCCACATCCACCCTCAGTGTCTCAGTTCGGTCAGTCAGCAAATTAATTTTACAATGCTTCGTCGTCGTGGAATCCCCAGACATGGTAGCAATTCAGGGTCCATGGGAGGCTCTCGTAGTCATGGAGGCTCTGTCCCGCAGTGTTTAGATCCTTTAGCCTCTGTCCCGCCCCCCTCTCCGCCCTCTGATAGTTCTGGTCCTTCCCTGAATAACTCTTTCCATTCTGCTCGTTTTCAGTTCAGAAGCAAGCTTAACAAGCCGCTTATCTCAACCATTGTAACTGTGCTCTTCTCGGAGGAGGAGGATGAGCTTGCCAGTTCGGAAGAACCATCCAGGGAACCGTCTCATTCCCATACTCCCAGTGATCTTCAAGGAAGCCTAGTGGGGGATGTCCTCAATGACTCTGGAATGATGCGCGAGGAAGGCCAGCAGAAAAACACTCATCCCCAGCCTTTGTCTTCTCAAGAGCGCATCATTGGATGCGAGCCTGCGCGCCTCTCCGGAAACGTTCTCAGCCTTGTTCTCCCTCTAGGCCACAGCACGATGGAAGCAGAAGACAATATAATGGTTTCCTGGGTAAACCAAGCAAGTGCAAAGGATTCCGGCTCTCCTCTGCAGGAGTAAGTGCTTCATGGTTTCAATGACTCTTCAGAAAGATAAACTTTGTGGTCTGTTTTAGGTATGAGTTTTCTTAATTTGCATGGTCTCTTCCCTTAACAACATGAAATTCACAGTCTCCAGGACTTTTTTGGTTCTCAATGGATATGTAATAGTCATTATACAGAACAGTATTTTTGTAAGGGATCAGCTTCTTCTGAAGCTTTATCCTAATCTAGCTCAGCGTAGTGTTGAATTTCCTAAGTTCACTAGATCGCCTACTATTATGATATTTATCTTTGTAAAAGTCAGGCATCAGGATACCTACAATAGACTTTTTGGCAGAGGGCAGGCTACAGCCCCCTCAGAGGTTCAAACCTCTCTGTAAATATTTTTCCTCTTTCATTTTAATAGAATAGTCTTTACTTAAAGTGGTAACTCTATGATGTGAAATGAAGAATATCACAAAAGTCTAAAATCTAGCATTTAATATTTTTTAAAATTCATATTAAAAGTAGTAACTATGTGAAAAGTCGGAAATATCACAAAATTCTAAGATAGTGCAGAAAGGTGGAATCATTCACATAATTTATTTAATATTTAATATTTGTTAACCACTTAATGTTCAATTTGGCATTTAATATTGTCATATGTTGAACTATATTACAAGTGCGGTTTATTGCCTACTTTGATTCATGATATTAGGAGAGTGATTGAAGTAGTGTTTCTTCGCGGGGTCAAGCCAAACTATATATATAATTAATTGATTAATAGTTTTAATTTTAAAATATTGTGTTTATATATATATAAAAGAGAGATATAATTTCTGTTTTCTATTTTGAGCATAAATTATGATCTTGACTTTTAAAAAAACAATTGTTTTTTGTTTAAATAAAACTTTTTAAATAAGGTAATATAAATAAATTTTATTAATGTCTAATAAACAATTATTAAATAAAATAGCAAGTAATTCTCTTTAAATTACATAAAATTATTTAAAAAATTTTTAAATTTTTTTTTTAATTATAAAAAGGTAATATAAATTTGTTTTTATAAGATTTTACATAAAGTATATCACAAAATAGACTTTACTATACAAATTTAATATAAAGAACTCTACTTTACTATCACAAAATAGACTCTACTATAGAAATTTAATATAAAGTCTATCACAAAATAGACTTTACTTGAATGACAAAATCTATGATACTCTTATTTAAATAGAATCATACTAAAAAAATTAACCGGTGGTACTTGGAGAGGAGCCTTCTTACCCTCAGACCTTAGACCTTGGCATCCGTTGTTTGATGCAAGGGAAGCAATCGAATCCAGCACTCCAAGTTGGGTGAAACTTCCTAACCTTCCCTTGGAATTCTGGTCTGACGCCAGGTTACGAACGACACTGATAAGCTGACGAATGAGCGAGCAATAGGTGATGTTCTTGGAACATTCATCACAACGGACGAAACTGATACGCTGACGAATGAGCGAGTAGTTGTTCGTATTTTAGTTGATCTGACATTTCCTGGCTGAATACAGTTTGTCTTTTACCAAGAAGTTTCTGCTAGGAGAAGACATTTCCTGGCTGAATACAGCTAGGAGAAATCGGATTGCTGCTGGCTGGTCGATTAACCAGGCGAAAAGATTTTTAGATATTGAAAAGGCACCAATTAAACACTTCGAATATTATTTACGAAATTTAAAATGGATTCGAACACCATTAAAATTTAAAATTTATTTCCATTTAAAATCATAAAATTTGAACATAATTTTACTAAAAAATTTGAACACTGAATAGAATACGACAAACAGAATCCTCAAAATCAATCTCCTTTATTACGGCGAGGTATAGTCTGCCATAAAATTCCTGTTGAAGATGACAAGCGACCTTTCGACGAACATGTGGTGGGCCGGGCCACATGGATAAAAGAAATCCGTGGGAATTCAATAACTCCGAATCTCCGATTTTCTATCTTGTTTGGGAAACTTTGCCCTCATTTCTTTGTAGAAGTCAATACACTCATTTCTTTCACCTTGCCTACCAATTTCCGTTGGGATTCCTCCAATTTTTTGTTTACCCGCAGGCTTTAAATCACATTTGTTCTCTCTATCCCACTCAAGAACACAGCATTAAGGTGTTTTTTTGGGATCAGTAAATATTAGCACAAATTCCTCTCTCCTGTCCGCCGCCTTCCTGTCCTCTCACAGCATAGTTGGTAGCGGATTGGAATTTGGCTTATACTCCGGTTAGCGATATTATGGAGAATCCCACAGCCGGTCATAGGATTGTACCTGTTACAGAAACACAGGTACTTCTGGATGTCATGCCCAGAGACAAAACGGCATTCCCAGAGAATAAAATAACTTGGTTTGCGTTTAAGCTTGCCTCTCTGGAGAAGGTAGCCAGCGGGCTCGGAAAGTTGGCCTTCCTCTGGGCCACCGCCGTCGTCCTCGGAGGATTTGCAGCTAATTTAAAAACGGAGGACTTCTGGTGCGTCACTATGATATTGTTCACAGAAGGTGTTCGGATCTTCAGCCGAAGTCAAGAGGTCGTGTGGCACCATGAGAACAGGCTAAAATCCATGGAAACTCTCAGCGAGACAGCTAGACGGGTAGGTAGCGGCTTCTTCAATACCTGCTACTCCATCTTAAGTAAGATCTTCGGATGCTGGAGCTCAGACAACAGTGAAGAAGAAGACTCTGGTCATGATGATTCTCAGAAGACATGTTGTTCAATGTCAATGGTCAGTTTTCTCTACTGCCTGCAATTGTTGTCCGCTTCGACAATCGTGGGTTTGTCTCTCTATCGGCTACTAAGGCATAACTACATCGTAGGTTCAACGGGTAAGGATATCATGAATCTGAAATCGGCTGTCATAATTTTATACGCCCTGTCTCTGGCCGAAGCGTTTCTGTTTCTGTTGGAGAAGAGCTACTGGAGGATCAGTGCAAAGAAATTGTTGACGGAGGTGAACGATGCTTATGGCTTCGATTTCAACGAGTGTGAGCTCCTCACAGTCCGACGTTTTCTGTATGATACATATTCGCGGTGCGTCAAAGGTAACATTTTCGACGCTTCGAAGATGGAATTTGTGTCCTACAGCGTGGAGTTGCTTCAGTCCAGAAGCGCGGACGGGCAGCTGACAGGTGCTCGAGTATTGTCCGCGCTTGCGAGAAATGAGCAATTTGCAGAAAGAACTTTGAGGGCAATAGGAACCATGAAAGATGTGGTGGAGAGGCTAATCGACATGCTGAATTTCAAGAACGTGGACGAGAAGGAGATTCGAAAAGCGGCTGCAGAGATCATCTCCAAATTGGTGGAGAACAAGCGGCATTGCGTTCGGGTGACGGCCATTACTGGGTTGATGGAATCCGTAGCCACCCTGCTGTACTCAAACGACTCAAGTGAAGGAGGCTTTGTTTCGCTGGGGCTGACCATAGTGAAAAAGCTGGCAGAAGAGCGCTCCAACCGCCAGAAAATCAACAGCAGCAGAGGGCTAATTCCTAAAATTATCTCACTCACAGACTTAGAACCCAGCGACCTCCAGTTCGAACCCAACGCCTTCCAACTGGAGATCGAGAGGGATAAGAAGATCCCCTTCGCAACCGAGGTGGAAAAGCTCGCTCTGCAGATCGTGAAAACTCTGGCAAGCACTATAGACTCGACCGGGAAGGACCTAAGGGAAAGGATCTTGAGGATTGTCTTCGCCATAAGCAATCTCAGAAACGTTCTTCAGTGCACAGAAAGAGATGATCTGCGAATCCTGGCGATCGAGACGTTAACAAATCTTGCTCACGAACGCAAGGGCCGTGAAAGAATTGGCCGCACCGGCGGAATTCTGCGTAAGCTCTGCTCTTTGTTTTTCATGGAGAGAATTAATAATAATGAAGAAAAGGAGAAACTTGTGAAGACGGCAGGAGAAGCCCTGGGTCTTCTTTCGCTGGAGTCGGAGCCTAACTGTAAAAAAATGATGAGCATTAAGGTGGACCGTCACCCGAATTTAATCGCAAGCCTCATCTCCATGCTTAACGACGCCGTTAAGGGTATTCATGCCGCGAGAATTCTTCGAAATCTGCTTGAATACGCAGATGCAAATTTCGTTAAACCGACTGAAATCACTGCACTGGCAGAGCAGGTAGAAGATTCTATTCAAATCTCAGCCTTTCGTCTTTGCAGTGTGAACCGAAAAAAATTCATCTCGTCCAATCAGTAATCTGTCAATTTTGATGTCTAGAAATTAGATCTCTCTAAATTCATGAAATTAATTAATGTTACACTGTTAGATCCGTATTTAATTTAGATTCATATTTAAAATGAATCTACGCTAATTTAACTTCTTTGACTTCTTTGTGATGTGTTGTGGTCAGGTTGTCAAATTTGTGAAAGAAGAACATTCATGTAACCATAAGCGGGTGGCAATAGGATTGAGGGAGAAACATTCATGCGAGTGCCAGGAAGCAGCCATAGGATTGGCTGCAAGGTTTATGACCAAATGGGATTTCGATCACGAGTTCCGAGAATTGATGTTGTTGAAACTGGTGAAGGTTTTTGAGAGTCACCCATATCCATCGAAGATGGTTCCCAATGTGAGGAGGTACAGCATCGAGGTCCTGATAGGTGTTTTGAAGAGGGACAAAGGTGCATTAGAGCAGAGGCCAGAATTGGTGAATGATTTAGAGAAAGCCTTGGAAGGAGTGATGGAAACGACGTCGGACTGGGAATACTACAGCGCCTTCTCGGGCAGTAAGGGGTTGAGCAGGCACACCATCCCCATTCTATCCCTCGCACACCATGCCATGGAATTGCTTTCTAAATAAATATATGGCATCCTAAATCCTAAATAATACACACATGTCCAACTCTGTGTTGTACATGTCTATGTTATGTTTTCTAGTGTTTAATATTGTAAATATTATGTGCGTTGTTGGGTTATTTGTAAGTGGGATGTCCTAGTTGTAACAGGTAGTTGATAGTATGATTAATGTTTTTTTCTATATTTATGTATTAAATTATTGATTTTTTTTAATTAATAGTAAAAGTGGTAGTTTTGGAATTTGAAGTGAGAAATATTTTATTAATAAGTATATTTTAAGTCACTTAGAGGATTTAATGATAATTTTTTCATTTATATTGAAGTTTTATTGAAGTGAAGAATATTTTGTTAATAAGTGTATTTTAAGTAATTGAGAGGATTTAACGATAATTTTTTCATCTATATTTAAGTTTTATTGATATGATTATGTATTTTTAGTTATTTAGATAGATATACTATCCTAAAATATGTTGCACTATATATCTTTCCTTGAATTAAGTAAAAAGGAAAAAAATACCTTTGGACTATTTATTTTTAAGTAATTTCTAAGTGTGTGGCCACTTGTGTTGATATTGTTGATCATGTAGAAAGGTCTAATCATTCATAGAATTTTTCTAAAAATTTTGTAATTTTCAAAGGGGTATGCTTGATGCTGGTTCATTCATTTAATAGTTTAATGAACAAAATGAAAAAGTCACTAACCCCAATGCATGGTATTTAATATTTGCTAACAACTTAATATTCAATTTGAATACAATACCAATTGCAAGTTTTGTCAAACATATTTTGATGTATTGTGAAATATTCTAATTTAATGTTTAGGCGTTTAATATTGTCATGTGCTGAGTTGTATTACAAGTGTGGTCTCTTGCCTTCTTTGATTCATGAGGTTAGGAGAGTGATTGAAACAATATCTCTTGGTGGGTTGAAGTTAAAATGTGGTCCAAGGTTCTTAGAATGTGGTTTAGTGGGGAGGTGGGGAGGTTTGGTGCCTACAAGTCATGTAGTTTAATCTTGGGTAGGATTATATATGCACCAAAATTCTATACAACTTGAGTGAGCCTAATGGTTAAGAGCATGTGTTTCCTCCTAAAATCATTGACCGGAGATGGGTCCCTTGTCCCACAAACAAGAGGGTCACATACACCAATATGGTATCTGGCTGGGCTGTGACATTTTTGGGTAAAATAGCAAGTAATTTTCTTTAAATTACATAAAATGATTTAAAATATTATTTTAGAATTTTAGAATTTTTTAGAATAAATTATAAAAAAAATAATATAGAAATTTTTTTAAAAGAGATTTTCAGAATAAACTAATATAAATTAATATTATTATTGTTTAATGTATAATGTATAATTATTGTAAATAAAATAAATATTTTTAATATATATATATATATATATATATATATATATATATATATATATATATATATATATATATATATAATTGACATCTTATTGACATATTTTGATGCAGCAACTTTGTCTTGAGGTGGATGTGGTGGAGGGATTGTTCTCTTCCTACAGGAAAATCACTCTTTCAATATCTAGAGTGAGTTGAGCAAGGGTTCAAACAACTGTGCAGAGATTCTTAGCCTTGAGCTTCTTTTCTTATTTCCCATTGAAAGAGAATGTAGCGAGTTACAATTTTTGGTTGATTCTATGATTGTCATTAATTAGTTTAATAATATTCAGAGATGTCACATACACACACTAATTCCTATTTTAGAAAAAATTACACATGTGAAGCAAGCTTTTGATAACATTTCTTCTCCTCACATCTACAAATAAATAGATTCATCTACGGACTTTTTTATCAAAGACGACACTGCATATGGCATTGGAAACTAGCAAGTTACAAAGAAAATAGGTGACATTGTTACAAGATATTTCATCAAGCCCTTCATAAAGGGTTGGCAATGGTAAGGATAAATCACTTCCATGATGATTGTCTCCTTTTTGTTTTTTTAGACACTTTATATGAGATAGTTTTCTTAAAAATGAAAAATAAAACTTTGGTCAATATTGTATATAGCCGCCTACTTTTTAGTTTCCTTACATTTGCCAATAATATGGACTAAATATACTTTACTTAAATGGTAAAAATTATGAGAAGTAAAGTTGATCATCCATCATCACTTAATATGAGTTGACTCTCTTATTTAAATAAAATCACACTAGAAATTATATCTTTTTTGAATTTGAAGACAATATTCTCATGCATTAAGCGAAAACATTTCTAGATATTGCCGAGTGACCAAAAAACTCTTTGAATATTATTGACCAGAAATCCAATTTCGATAATTAAATTTTATTTGCAAGAAACCTAATATTTATTAATATGACTATCAAGACTAATACTAGATGATATGTTTTCAAATACAGTATAATTTTAATCTCATATTTTTTACTTTTCTTTTTTCTTCTTTTCTTTTTTCTATGTGATTCATAGAACATGCCCCTAAAGTGTCTAAAAAATTGAACCCTTAACATCTCAATAGCAAAGGTGCTATGGAACCAAGACTATATGTTGAAAATGGCAACAAAGAATGATAAAATAGAAATGCTAAAATTAGCTTTGCTATAAATAGCATTTGGTGATAGATTCCAATTTTAATTAGTCCCTGAACTAAAATTGAGAATTAAAATTCGAATTTGATCTTAGCAGCTATTTGTAAAATAATTAATTAATTCATCTTGAGTTAATTAGCTGTAGAAAATCAAACATGAATTCTATGTGAAGACAAGAAATGCTAAAATATAAATGTTATAAATAGCATTTCAAGTACTAGTGTTGGATATAGCAACAAGGAATGATAAAATAGAAATGCTAAAAATAGTTTTGCTATAAATAGCATTTCAGGATTGATTCCAATTTTAGTTAGTCCTTGAACTAAAATTGAGAATTCAAATTCAAATTTGATCTCAGCAGTTGTTTGTAAAATAATTAATTAATTCATCTTGACTTTATTAGTTGTAGAAAATCAAACATGAAGTCTATGTGAAGACATGCAATAGTTTCCCCTTTGATTGAGAAAGTTATCCCTTAATTAGGAGATCAGGATGATTTGTACTTTGAGTTGTAGTTAGTTAGCTCAATTAACTGAGTTAAGTCCAGTTAGATTAGTTCAAACAGTTTGTTGAATTGATTGTGAGGTCAGTTAGTTAATGCATGGATGTAACTGTTGCACTTCAGATAACTGAATATTCTCCCATAAATAACTCATGCATGTCAGTTCAGTCAGAGACCGAGTTGAGATAAAAGGAAGGGACAATGTACTATCAGTTGTAGGAATTTTCCTATATAGGAAACTCATCCATGTAGAAGGAATTATCTCCTTCAGAATTGCACAGTGAATTTGGTGAGTTGTGTGAGAGGTGAATTCACATAGGTGGCAGCATTGGACCTTAGGAAAAACTGTGCAAGGAAATAGGAGGCTTGGAGGACTGAAGGAAGGCATATGTGTTGTCTATTATGTCTATGAGCAGTAGTGAGAGATTGTACTGAAAGCTGGATAGCTTGAGAGCTAAAGCTTTGTGTAATCATGAGATATTTCCACTTGTATGATAATATAGATAGCGGGTTTTTAGCTGAGGCTTTCCCTAAAGTATTCTTCTGTGTTTCATGTGTGATTGAATCTTCTTCTCTGTTATATGTGTTCTGGTTGATCTTGCTCATAATCGATTAAGCTTTCACAAGTTTTTTTGTAGAAGTAGATCAAGTATTTTTCTTTAGTATATTGCATTATCAGGTGATCTACAGTGGGAATTTCTACACTATAATCATTAATATGACTATCAAAACTATAATACTAGATGATAAGTTTTCAAATACAATATAATTTAATAAAATATTTTTTACTTTTCTTTTCTTTTTCTATGTGATTCATATAACATGCTCTCTCCCTAAAATATCTAAAAAATGAACTCTTGATTTTTCAATAACAAAAATGTTATGGTACCACATCCATTGAATTAAATTATACATTTTACTTATTAAAAATATTGTTTTTAATTTTTCCAATTAACTATATAAATGGCAATAAAAACATATCTAAATTTTACAATATTTCTAAATAATTTTTGTTTTAATTTTTAATTTTTATTTTTTAAATTCAAAATATTATTTAATTACTTTCAATAAAAATATATGATATTTAAAAGAATGATATTATTTGTTTTTCGGGACCAAAATCCTGTCCTCAAAACCTTAATTTTTCCTATAAAAACTTAACACGTGGTTGTCATTCAAACCAGTGTATAGGAACGCAAGTACATTTTTCCCTATATTTAAATTTGACCATTGGAAAGGATCACATATCATGGGATTTGAATGGTAAAAAATGTGGTTGTCATTCAAACCAGTATATAGGAACGCAAGTGCATTTTTTCCTATATTTAAATTTGACCATTGGAAAGGATCACATATCATGGGATTTGAATGGCAAAAAATTCTAATAGAACATTAATTTTATTATTAAATTAATATTGTATTATTAGTGTTTTTATTAATATTTATAAATATAAAATTATTGATAAGTTTAATTTTTTTTAAGTAATTGAGTTGAAAGGTTTTATTGTACAACTCAGTATGATATGTAATGATGTCTGTTTTTCATCAAAGTTGAAATTTTGCTAATATTATTCAACATAAAAATAAATAAATAAATAACTATATAAAACATTTAAATAATGTCCATTGATAATAAAAAAATTGCACGTGAAGAAATTGGATCCCTCTCGACTCATATCGGATCGGTATTTAAAATGAATCTACACTGGTTTGTATGAGTGTTTGGCTACATGTATTGATATCATTGGTTGTGGAAATTTTTGTATTTTTCTAGGTAGTAGGCCTCATAGTCCTATACTGGTCCATTCATTTTAGTAGTTTTGTAGATTTATGTATAAAATGAAAAGGCACTAAGTTTAGTGTATGATTTTTAATATTTGCAAGCAACGTGATGTTGAAATGAAATATGCTGCCTAACAGGAAGTTGTAGGTTTTGTTAGCAGATTTTAATGTGTTGTGAAATATTCTAATTCGATGCTCCTCTTTAATATTGTTTATTTGTTGAGTTGTATTACAAGTGTAGTGTATTGCTTCTAATTCATGAGGTTAGGAAAGTTTTTGAAACCTAACATCTTGTCTAGGTGAAGCTAAATCATCCATTGATTTTAAAAAAATATAAAATTATTATTATTATAATTAAGAAATTTAATTTTTAAATAGTATGTTTATGAATTTTTATCTTTTACATCTTTATATAACATTTAAGAAATATAATTTTTGTTTCTATTTTGTATATAAATTATGATTTTTTTCTTTTATATTAAAAAAATAGAAGAGCAATTGCTTTCCATTTTTTAAGATAAGATTTTTAAATTAAATAATATAAATATATATTATTAATTTTCAATGAATAATTATTAGGTAAAATAGAAAGTAGCTTTCTTCGAATTGCATAAAAGTTTTTAAAATATAAGTTTGGAACTTTTTTAAAGAGATTTTTAAAAGTAATATAAAGATTTTTTATAGGAAAAAAAATTGGAATAAAATAATATAAAATATTATTATTAATGTTTAATGGGTTATTTATATTTATATTTATATTTCTATATAATATGGGGAATCTTTGCTTAGAGTTTGGGTAGGGTTTAAATATTTATGTAGAAATTCTAAGATTTAAGCTTCTCTTATTTGATATTGAAAAAGTATGTCATCACTTATATATTTTTGGTGATTTCATGACCATCATTAATTGGTTTAATAATATTCAAAGATGTCACATGCACACACTAGTAATTATTTTAGAAAAGGTTATGTTGGAATGACAATTGGAAAAATGAATTCAATTTGTATTAAGAATATTATACATATAAATGCAATGTTGAAACAGTTGGATTCACTTTTAAGGGTTTCTTGGGCTTTAGTAACTGATTACATGATGCACCATAACCCTAACAGGTTAGTTGTCCAAGATTCCCCCCTTAATCCGAAGGGGTGTATATGGGAGTCTAAGACATCCAATGGCATCCAATCGCTGAATGTGCTCCCTGAAATGGTGGTTTAAGAAAAAGCCACAAACCAAAAGGTGAAAGAACTCAAAGTGTCAACCAGTGGTGGTGTAAGGCTGGCCACCAACTCTAGAACTAAAGCTCGAATTAGTTCCTAGGACAACTCCAAATCTAGCTAGAAGTTGAAGTCTTCTTCTAGAGGAAGTGTTCATAATGCCCTAAAAAGGGAGACCTTCATCCTCGAAAAGGGAGGTCTCAGCCTGTAGAAAAAAAGAAGAAGCTCAACCTTAAAAGGGGGGTTTCAACTTGCAGTGGTTTAATGAAGGCCACCAACTAAAGGCATTATCATGGGGCATTACTATGTCTCTAGCTAAAACTCTGAATCTGGCTATGGTTGTCTCTAGATGTACACTCAGTAGCAGGTTCAAGTTGTGGCTCGTGCTCGCTTGATAAATCTTTGAAGTTGGTAACTGGCCATCAATTCCTCCCCTATCATATACAAGGTGAGAATATGAAGAAACCTTCTTTGAAATGCTAGTCAATACCCAAGAAAAAATCTTGTGGTATGACCGAAATATCTTCTTTCCTATTGAAGAACATTGCTAAGAAGCGATCCGTCCAAGGTGAGTCTTTATTCTTGCAGAAGTTTTATTTCTATAACATTTGTCTGAATGATGAGTGTGCTTACCACAATGATCACAAGGATGAAGATCAAAACGCTGATCTTTCACTTGGTTAATTTGATCACAATGTTTTCATTTGACAATATATGGTTGTTATGCGATAGGAGCAAGCAAAGATGGATCATCCTAAAGGAATCCAACGCTGTGAAATTCGATGGGCTTGGAATATTCTAAAATATGAAAGGACATATCCTTGTCATATATGAGACCAATTATATTCTTGTTTTTCACAACATCTTCCCAAGGTTTAGAAGGTCTTAGGAAGTGCAATTTGAACCTTCACATCTACATGCAAATATGTTCCTAAAATGGCTCCATTATTCTAATCAATCTATGACTCCTTATGGGAGTTAGGCTTAAACAAAGAGTTGTTTTCAACAAGAACTAGTTCAAAATTAGAACTCTTCTTTTGTATTCCATCTTGTAGTAGCCAAGACTCAAGTTGGAGAAATTCAACCATCTCTTGTGCATGATGTAGATACATTTTGGTATCAGTAAGAGTGACCTGGATGATAATCGTTATTTCCTTAGCAGTGGAAAAAATGAGATCATTTAGTAACTCTAAACATTATTATTTTGAGCCATTTTACAATAACTTATCTTGAAAAAATAAAGAGTGTCGGCTTTAATTGAAAATCCACCTGTTTACAATCATTAGAGAAATTTTGAGGTCTAGAATGCGCCTCAAAACAAAAATGTACAACCAAATTCAAGTTTATAAGAATCAATATGATTCAAGATGATGATGTCAACTATGGCGGATGATTCACCATTTTTGGAATAAAAAAGTAAAAAGATTAAAAAATAAATAAAAAGTTATTTTTTTCAACATATCTCCATACAAATTTACTCAAATTTCAAGTGATATCACTCGTTGGATGCAAAATCAAATTCCTCATCCAAGGAGTACCCATGTCACATACTTTCGATTGATCGTGCTATATGAAAAATGATAAATAAATGAAAAACATGATTATAATGGCGTTTTTTCATATATTTCTCATTTTTCATGTAGTGGGCCCATCGAATGTATGCAACATAGGTACTCCTTGGATGAATAATAAAATTCCACATCCAACGAGTACTCCTGCTCATAATTTGAATAAAACCGTAAGGATATAAGTTGAAAAAATAGTATTTTTCTTTTTTTCCCTCTAAAATTTGAGGATGTAATCTAATCTTATTTTATTATTTCCATAATTATTTTATAATATTCCTGAAGGGGCCCATTTTATACCTCAAAATTTATCTAATGGTGAAATCTTGCTTATAATGCAAAATTTTACAAGTATGAGATGGACTATAGTCAGTGAAGACAAGCCTAAAATAAATGCCTTCAAAATGAATTTGTATATCCTCTTGTGATCAAGGCACGACATTGGACACAGAACGATGAAAAGAGGGCATCATGACATCCAAAAATTCAACCCTTCTCAGACAATTGAAACTTTATTAATACAATCACCATAGGGTGACATCTGCAGTGAAACCACCATTCAACGTGACTCCACGTATTAACGAAATCTAATTTCTAGTGTATAACACTAATTGTTCCATGCTTGCACTAGTTATATATTCATCACAGATGTCGTTCTCTTGAAGTTGAGATCCCCATAGTCGCATGAATTCCAAGATCATTGAAAATGGTTGCATTTGTTCATTCAAACCCAAAAATATTCACGATGGAACTCGGATTTCATTTCAAGAGAATTTCTATAGGAAAATGCACTAAGAGGATGCCTCTAGGGCAGGTGCAACAACTTTATAAATGAAAAATTCAATTCATAGTAAACAATTATAACTCCAATTACCCATCTCTTTCATTAATTAGACAGGTACCAAAACAAAATGCATGCCACCAACATGCAATAATGAGTACAACATTGGAAACAACAGTCCCTCTCCAACAACTGAACTCTTAGAGACATATAAAATCAAGTCCTAAACACCATGCTTATTTTGGCACAAATGAACACATCCATAATGAGCGATCTAAAACGAGAAATTCCTTTGATCCCTTCACTACATATGCTACTATGGCTTGGATGCCTTCATAACAACATATAATAATTGCCACTGAATAAACATATGGTTTTGAAAAAGTTCGTCAACGGATATGTAAATCTAATGCATATGCTAGGCAACAAGTGTAGAAATTTCTCTATAGATTATCTAGCTCTGATACCATGTGGAAATTCTCTATGTAGATCACCTGATAATGCAATGTACTAAAGAAAAATACTTGATCTACTTCTACTATCAAACTTTGCGGAAGCTTAATCAATTTGAGCAAGATCAATTGAAACACATATAACAGAGAAGAAGAAATCATACACATGAAACACAAAAGAATACTCTGGGGAAAGCCTCAGCTAAAAGCCCCGATATTTGTATTATCATACAAGTGGAAATATGTCTGGATTACACAAAGCTTTAGCTCACAAGCTATCCAGCTCTTAGTAGAATCCCTCTGCTGCTCATAGATAGTCAAAGGCTTCTCACAAACCTTCCCCTCTGCCCTCCAAGCCTCCTATTTTCTTGCGCAGTTTTCCTTGGGGTCCAGTGTTGCCACCTGTGTGAATTAGCCTCTTCACACGCTCACTAACCTCTGATCTAACTGTGCAATCCTGAAGGAGATAATTCCTTCTTCATGGACGAGTTTCCTATATAGTAAAATTCCTCCAACCAATAGTACAATGTCCCTTCCTCTGATCTCAACTGGGTCTTTGATTGAACTGACATGCATGAGTTATTTATGAGAGAATATTTAGTTATCTGGAGAACAACAGTTACATGCATGCAAGCATTAACTAACTGAACTCACAATTAGTTCAACAAACTATTTGAACTAATCTAACTGGACTTAACCCAATTAACTGAGCTAACTAATTACAACTCAATATCACAACTCATCCTTATCTCTTTAACTGATGGATAAATTCCTCAATTAATGGGATAACTGTTGCATGTCCCCACATAAACTTCATGTTTCATTTTCTACAACTAATTAACTCAAGATGAATTAATTAATTATTTTGCAAACAACTGCTAAGATCAAATTCGAATTTTACTTCTCAATTTTAGTTCAGGGACTAACTAAAATTGGAATCTATTCCGAAATACTATTGATAACAATGTTATTTTTAGCACTTCCATTTTTCATTCCTTATTGCTATTTCCAACACTGGTACCCGAACTGCTATTTATAGCAATGCTATTTTTAGCATTTCTTGTTGCCATTTTCAACACTCCCTCTCAACAAGAAAGGCATTCAAATCAAACCCGATCCTAAACCTTTGGAATTTTCTGCCTGCAACACTTCTCCCAAGTCTTGTTGCCCCAGCAATTCTAGAAACAAAAAAATCTCCTAACTGACCTCCCTGTTCGGCTAGAAACATCCTCTAATGTTGAAGCTCCCTCTGCCACTGACAAGTGCTCCCTCTGTGACCTTTGAGTTACTACAACACTCCATGCATCTCGCATTGTTGCACACCTCTCTGTGCCATGCACTCCTATGCCTCTCGCATTGTTACAGCCTGTTATCTCCGCACCGCCTTGGGATTCATGCACTGTAGCTCTCTCTGCCGCTTCATCCACATCTGTCTCTACCCACTCAGCCAATCTTGCTACTCCTCGTTGGGGCTCCCGTAGCAAGGTCTAATCATAGAGGTTGGGCACCTCAATGATCCTACCCCTATTCCAACCTACTTGGGACTGTCACTCCACATCGCCCCACCTCCTACTTGGAGGTATGGATGCATGTGATCCCTTTGCCCACTTGGCTCGATATTTCCCCCTAATGGAGGTATTTGCATGAGTATATGCCTCCACTAGATCTCCTCTCGGCTTCTCTATTCGTGGCTGCTTCACCAATTGTAGCTCCTCCACAATTGTCTGAGACTTCTTTTAGCGCTGCATGTTGAGAGGTAATGTACTCTCCCTCTCAACCACCAAGTCTCCAACAATTTCCTTTATCCTCAAGGCTTTTCATGCATCTTTAAACTCAAGAGCATACAGGTTCTTGTCTTGTGAATTGATCTGCTTCACATGTCTCGTGGTGATGTGTCGAAGGAAAACCTGTCACTTACTGAAGACTACATCATAGCCTTTGTCTTCCAGCATTGCAATCGACACCAAAGTTTTCCTCAGTCCTAGTACATACTTGACATCAGTCAAGGTAATGCGAGCTCCATGCTCCCTCTAAAAAACAGCCATGCCTACACCTGAGACACTATAATTTTCATCATTACCCATCACTATGAGTATCTCGAGATCTTTCTCCTCCAAGGTACTGAACAAACTCTTGTCATCAGTCATGTGTAAAGAAGCTCCACTGTCAAGAAACCAACCACATCCCACCATGGATGAAACCATGCATGTGAAGAGGGTGAAATCTAACTTGAACTGTGAGGCCAATGCCTCACCTTCAGATCCTTCCTTGGATCCCATCTTGGATTTCTTCAGTGGACAATTTGTAGCAAAATGGCCCACCTCATGACAATGAAAACATCGCACTTTCGATTTGTCAAACTTCTTCCCACCATGGGAAAAACTGGATTTGGAATGAGAATCCTTCTCCTTCCCCTTCTTCGCCTTACTCGCTAAGGCACAGTTGTCTTCATCCTCCTTGGATGAAGAACCATCTCTGGTGCTTCTTCTTATCTCCTCCTGCATCAGATCTGACCAAAGTCGTTCCCAATCTGGTAGTTTTTCTCTTCCATTTACAGAGTCTTGGTAGCTATGCTAGTTCTTAGGAAGACCGAGGAGTGCAAGACTCACTATGTCATCATTGGTTGTCGTGATCCCTACACTTCCAAGCTCATCCCTGCAGGTGGTGAGCTTGTTCAGATATGTAGAGATCGTGTCGCCCTTTTCACACTTGATTTTTCAAAGCTTGTCTTTCAGCACCAGCTTCCTCTGATCGCTTCTGTTATGATATAGATCCTTCAATGTTTTCCACATTGAAAATGACATCTCCTTCCCATGGAGGCTCGAGACAATGTGGTCTCAAACTCCCTCCAGAAGAATCCTCCTTGCATTAGCCACACATTTCTTCCATTCTGCCAATTCTTGGGCATTAGTAGCTGCTGGCTTGGGGACTTCTTAATCAAAGAAGTCCTTGAAACCATTGTCCTCTAATACCACTTCCATGTGATCCTTCCAGGCTATATTTGAGTTGCCATCCAGGGCATACTCGAGTCTCAAATCGTTGAACGCCATTGGTGAAATTTGAGATGTGATAAGAATTTGATTTCTATAATACTTCAAACTTTGAACTTCTCCCTTCTTTGTATACTATTCTCCTCTTTGATCACCTTCGCTTCGATACCATGTATAAATTCCCACTGTATATCACCTAATAATGCAATATCCTAAAGCAAAATACTTGATCTACTTCTACAAACAAACTTGCGGAAGCTTAATCGATTTTGAGCAAGATCAAATAGAACACAGATAACAGAGAATGAGAAATCAATCACACAGGAACATAGAAGAATACTCTGGGGAAAGCCTCAGCTAAAAACCCCTCTATCTGTATTATCATACAAGTGGAAATATCTCTAGATTACACAAAGCTTTAGCTCACAAGCTATCCAACTCTCAGTACAATCCCTTAATGCTGCTCATAGACTGAATAGACACAACATATGCCCTCCTTCAGTCCTCCAAGCCTCCTATTTCCTTGCGCAGTTTCTCCTGGGTCCTCAAGTTGCCACTTGTGTGTAATTACCTCACGCATTTCTCACCAAACTGAGAAATAACTGTGAAATCCTTCTACATGTAAGAGATATCCTCAAGGGAATATTCCTGCAACTGATAGTACACTGTCCCATCCTCTGATGTCAACTGGGTCTCTAACTAAACTAACATCCATGAGTTATTTAGGAGAGAATATTTAGTTATCTGAAGTAGACTAGCTACATGCATGCATGCATTAATTAACTGAACTCACAATCAGTTCCACAAATTGTTGGGACTAATATAACTGGACTTAACTCAGTTAACTGAGCTAACTAATTAGAACTAAAAGTACGACTCAACTTGATCTCCTTAATTAAGGGATAACTTCCTCAATCAAAGGGATAACTATTGCATGTCTTCACATAGACTTCATGTTTCATTTTCTCCAACTAATTAACTCAAGATGAATTATTTATTTAGTTTTCAAACAACTGCTAAGATCAAATTTTAATTTTAATTCTCAATTTTAGTTCAGGGACTAACTAAAATTGGAATGTATCTCGAAATGCTATTTATAGCAATGTTATTTTAGCACTTCTATATTTAGCATTTCTTGTTGCTATTTTCAACACTAGCTATACAAAAGAGATAGTCTATAGTCAAGAAGAAGAGTACAATCTTGATTTTTGTTTAACTGAGAATAACTCCAATGCTTATGAAAATGAATACGGTAATAACCATTGATGAACCTTGAAGAAGGTACCTTTGATTCTACTGCTATTATTTTTGGACAGATTGTGGAGAAAATCAACTCTGAAGCTAAATTAAATACTCATAGGTCCCAACTTTTCCATGTTAATGACTGTTCAATTTATGGTAAATTGGAAAAGGTGGAATGGGAGCAGAATAATAAGTTTCAAGTAACAATCTCTCACTCCCTTGATGATGAAGGTGTTGAAACCATTAAATGAAAGTTGGAAAACAACAGTTTCAAGTCATATATGGTGTAGGATTCCCCTTTGTATGAAAATTATGATCAGTATGAAAAGGAAATGTGCTAAAACAATGAAGACTCCTTACAAAAATCATTGTATGATAATACAAGTTTTTCCCTTAAAAATTATAGACAAACCAAGATCATAAATGAGCAAGAATTTGGACAATTTATTAAACAACCTAGCTATACAAAAGACACAAACTCTACTCAAGAACAGGAGTATAGTCAAGATTTCAGGACTGATGTATTTAGTGGCTAGTATGGGGGACATATGTGCGATAATGCGTACAATCCTAGTTTGACATATCAACCCAATGAAAATATGGCTAACAAATTGTGGGGGGAGTTTACAAATTGATGAAGATACTCACAAACTTGTAATTGAATATGTAAAAAGGACGGTGATGGTCCAGAGCCTATCAAATTAGATGAACCTATAGAAGGAATGATTAGAATGAATGGTGGAGCTAATACTAAAAATACAAGCTTGATTTATTTCAAAATTATGTTAACTAAGCTTATTCGAAAGTTCGTACAATTCATTGAACAACCTAGCCATAAAAAAGAGACAAGCTCTGCTCAAGAACATGAGTACAATCCAAATTTCATGACTGATGTATTTTTTGATAGCATGGGGGACATATGTGCGATAATACCGACAATCCTAGTTTGACATATCAGCCTAATGAAATCTAGTTAACAAAAATTAGACCAAATTTGATTTTAAAAAGAAGAATTGTGTGTGGGGGGGGGGGGGGGGGAGTTTACAGATTGATGAAGATACTCACAATCCTGTAACTGAAGATATAAAATGGACAATGAAGATCCAGGTCCTGTCAAACAAGATGAAGTTACAGAAGCAATGATCATAATGCATGGTAGAGATAATATTAAGAACAAAAGCTTGATTGATTTCAAAACTATGATGACTAAGCTTATTCAAAAGTTTAGACAATTCATTGAACAACCTAGCTATACAAAAGAGACAGGCTCTACTCAATAAAAATTGTACAGTCCAGATTTCATGACTGATGTATTTAGTAGATAGCATGGGGACATATGTGCGATAATACCTACAATCTTGGTTTGACAGATCAACTCAATGAAAATCTGGCTGACAAAAAATAGACCTACTTTGATTTTAAAAAGAAGAATTGTGCAGGGGAGTTTACAGATTGATGAAGATACTCACAAACGTGTAATTGAAGATGTAAAAAGGATGATGATGTTCCAGGTCCTGTCAAACAAGATGAAGTTCTAGAAGCAATGATCAGAATGCATGGTAGAGCTAATACTAAGAGCACAAGCTTGATTGATTTCAAAATTATGACAGTTGAGCTTATTCAAAAGTTTGTTTCAACATTTGAGGAAGATGGGTACTATGTTTGCAATGTTAATACACACCCCCATTCTGTACTTACATCAACTGCATTCCCTATCATAACTCCCTTTCATGAAATAAAACATATCCAAATCAAACCTTGTGGATATGAACATCCTACAAAAATCAAGCACATACCAAAAGCCAAGGGCACGAGATTGATACATGACTACCAAGGAGGTCTAGAGGGTTTCAAATGGAATCTTGATTAACACAGATCCAAGTAGTCAGATTTAGAAGGAAATGTCAAAGGTTTGAATATAGTCTACTACACTTGATATAACTAACAATAACTGGTTTCAAAACTAATTCCCCAAATTTTGTTGAGGTCAGGGCCCTGCACATTGATTTTAAGAAAAATCAAAGCCATTGATAATGTATGGGAAATTTTCTTTGGTTCCTTTTCACAAACAAATGTGTTTGATTTGAACCAATAACCATGTGTTCCTTGTTGTCTCTCAAATTCTAGCATAACTCCCATTTACGAAATAAAATGTAACGCCCTCCTCCCACATCTACAAAAGAAACTAGCCAACGAGGTAAACATGCGACGAGAGGCCACTATAACATGATTCAACCTCCTAACTCATGTTAAGGAAATGGAACCAAAGGAAACACACAATATAGACATTCAACATCAGCATTAGGACCCTCAGGAACCAATCCAACCTTTCTACAAACAAGCCATTGGGTCCCACTGAGCATTTGGACCACTTGACTTGTGGACGCTCCCATGCTATGGGAATGCCAACATCTAGCAACCTATGGAAGCTCTCACATGCCTACAAACTAGCATTCAGGGACTATTTTGCACAGTGTTCTGCCAATGTCCATGAGATTTGAGCCACTTTTTTAGGCCCATAGCCCAGGCCATTGCCTAGAATTGAATGACATCTTTAGAACAGTAAAATAACAAGGAAATGATAGTATAAATGCAATCCTCAAATGAGACCTTAACTAGACCCCTACTAGCCATGACAATCATTTTGTCAAACATATCATGAATATGTAATCTACAAGTGTAAATAACATATTTGAGCATAAGGGTCTCATACTTAGCTAAGAGTTTCTAAGAAGCATTTATGCCTCAACACATCAACTACCATTTCATCCATTAGGTCATAGATACATTTTTCATTCATTTACAAGTAAAAACATGATGATAGCCATACATAGCTACAGTCATAAAAAACATATATAATGATCATAATAATAGAAGAAATACCAATGAAATAATAGCCATATAAATCACATATAACCAATATAATACGCATGGATTTACAAGGAGAAATAACCTCATATTTATGATACAAAATCCAAACCGGATATGGGACTTCCACATTCCACGTGACTGTAGAATGGCAGAGCCAAATACCTCTTCAGTCATTCACCCCCATGCCATATTCCAAGCATGAATAGGGAACCTCATAGAACACTTCAATCTAAGACCATCAAGGGCTTCCAGAGGCCATCCACCTCAACCCATCAAATAGTGATTCTACCTCTTGGTTGAACATCACAAAACCATCATTAGAACAATCTCTATCCAAGCCTTCCAGGGATCTAGAGTGTTTGTTACAACCAAGGATCCAAGAATAGTAACTCAACCCACAAATTTTACCAGACTCTAGAGCGTTTGTCTAACCAAGGCTCCAGGACTAGTAACTCAACCCACCAAGGGCTCCAAAGCATTTTTCCAACCAAAGCTCCAGGAACTAGTAACTCAACCCAAGCTAAGGAAACATGCGATCCAACCAAAAGAAAACAATGAAATGAACCCACAATTTCCATGGTTATCTAGGAAATGGCAAGGACACAATCCATTGTCAATCATGACCATCCTTTGTAATGAACCTGGTCATATATATATATATATAACATTTTTTTCTACAATTTATTCTTCATCTGGTTGCTTACGACATTAGAGGTGGATCAAATGTATGAGGTTTTGCTATCATATATTCTACTGTATAACACTATTTTATATCTTATTTGAGCATGGTTAACCTACCCTTACTTTGAACCCCCTTTTTTTTGTTAGAGGATACCATACATCACAACCCTAACTCTTCTCTAGTCTCCCATCCTTTCTTTTGTTCATGGAGTGCTATAAGTGGTTATGATTACAATTTACATAAAAAACCTACATTTAGCTATATGTAAGGTTATTATGAAAAAAAATTGAAATCATTTCTTACATATGATTAATGTGATGGTTGTGTATTGTTGACCTTAGGGATTAATCCACTTTTCCCCATCTCCTATGTTATTCTCCCTAGCTCTTTTGGCTATTACATTGGGTGGGCGCATTACCTTGGTCATAAGCCTATCTCATATAACCTACGCACTCCAACCTATCTTTTGTTAGGGCCACCAGAGTACCACCGCACCTTCTGCCATTCAAGCTCTACCACGTCATTCAAGCCATGTGGTCTTGTCATCCTCGGTGGTACTGTTTGCGACATCGTACTTAATCCCATGACAGGACTTCAAGGGTCGATATTAGTTGTCAGTAAATCAACAATAATGGTTGTAGTGTCTCAAACCCTTACACCTCACTTCATGGTTTAGATACCTCTCCCCTTGGCGACCCTTAGTTTCCTTTCAATTTTGTTCTTCATGCTGGTTTGTCTTCCCCTCTATCATACCCAACAATAGAAATGGTTTTGGTTCTGGACCAGCATTCTGGCCACCATCGTGCAATGGAAACCTTGGCTTTGTGATGGGTTTTATTTTTCTCTTCTGATGGAACCTATAATCCATTTCACTAGGGTTTGAGGGACTATAATGGTATAGGTAAAAATTTGGCAAGTATACTTTATGGTTTTTTTCTCGTTTTGTTAAGAACTGGTCGTTCTTATGTGATGTATAAGAAATTCCTAACTATTTCAGGTCTTAGATGAGGTTACACTGGAGAGCCAATTGGATACGACCAAGGGATGCTCGCCCTCCTCTATTGAGAGACCTTGGTGGGTTATTCTTATATGTTATGGGTTATCTCCAAATATGTGGCCATTTCTAGTTGGTTACTCTATCCTAAATCATTGCCTTACCTAGTTTGTCGACTCACTATCCAGGTACCTTCGATACAAACATACAAAAATTCTATTTCCAAAAAAGGTATGATACCCCAGATTGGTTGTGCTTAACTAGAGTATTTTTCCATGAGAGTTACCTGTGAAGTTTCTTTATATTAGTTTCTAGATTTAGCTAATTCATTTCTCAGTTGCTTTCTCATGTTCTCACAGGTAATTTACAATACCCATGTCTACGAGTGTGATAATGTTTCAGGGATTCACCTGGCTTGTCTAAAATTCGACTATTCTCCAAGTTGGTCTCGGATTCTTGAACCCCTACTCGTATTTTTCATACAGAGTTCTTGCATCTTCTCCTTTGAATCCTTCTTTGGATTTTTCGATTACGTTGTCATCCTTTGAGGTGTTTTTAATTTTCCTTCTGGGTATACCCCGAACGATTATATGGAGGAAGATTAGTTACTATATTGGTTTGATTTATTTTTTTGTGTTTCCCCTTTTTGGGAGATGGGTTCTACCCCAAAGTTTGTTGTTGGCCCCAAGAGTGCTACTTCATATTGTATTTTTCGTAAATGTTAAATGGAAATACACCCACTAGTTTCAGTTTCATTTTTGTTGAACTATTATCGACATGGACAGTTCGATTTAGAGTTACTTAACTTATGGAACCATTAATGATTTATTTCAGGTTTTCCTCTGTGTATGAATATTTATTTCAATGTTATTTTAATATCAGCTCCTTACTTTGTTTATAGCTAACTGCTAGGTGATGGTTTATGCTTAGGATAATGTTCTCTTTCAATTTCATACATAATGATGGCAATGATAACTTCTCGCCATTTTTGGTCATGGTTGTTTCTTTCCTTTTCTTATAGTTCACATCTATGTTACCTCTCTTCTGAATTTCTATTCATGGGATAGTCTCTGGGTGGAGTTTGAACAAATAGTCTTGTCCACTATGCTTCCTTCATGCACTTTAATTGATTCAAAAAGACTCATTTTATATAAATTAAATGATTTTTGGGTTATCAGCCTTGGTCAACACTTTGAATATTTCAAGTCAGCTTCTTCTATGTGTAATATGTGCACTTATTATCTGATTCCTTCAGTGTTTAATTTACAGTCTATGTTTATGATGATAAATCATAGTAGCACTAGAGTTAGAAGTGTATTCTTGAGTTTGATGAGTGTATGTTTGCTATATTTCAAGCTAGTGGAAGATTTACCCCACCTATATCATTGCACTCTGCTTCCTTGAGATTTGGTTGTGTTTATACCACTATACTAGGAAAACGAGGTAGTTGTGCTAGCTTGAGATGCTTACTACCTGAGACTTGTTTTGCAGTTGCATGCCTTTTCTAATTCTTGTACATATTCTGAGCATCTATTTAGATTTTGTACTTTTGAAGGGTTTTTCATATGGTGCTATCACATAGTTAGTTTCTTTAATAATTAGTTGTCTTTACACTTCTTATCATTAATGTAAGAGTTGTTTCTAATATTGAGTAAAAGAATTATTCTAACAGTTCTGCGGAGTTAATATTTAACTAGGTCTTTCATGCACGTCGTTTTTGTTTTATGGGAATTCCCTTACACTCAAGGTTAATAAATGGTTTTCCCACCTGCGAATGCATCTTGTGTTATTATCTTCAACTATTGATTTGTTTACATGTTTATGCTTATAACATTATTGTGTCACCTGTTTAATCTATTATTGACTAGATTCATAATATTGTTTCTCTTCTCCTTCTTTTTCTATGTTGGATATAAATCACCAACTCCTGTTTTTTGTTGTTGAAGATCTGTTAAACTCACTAGTCTTGACCTGTTAGTTGAGGTGTTATTCTTTCAGAGAACCCTTGTAGCAATACGAGCCTTTGGGTATACATTTATGTATCCCACAGTCTCATTTCATATACCAAAATACATGCATGCTCGTCTACTTATAAGCAATCCTACCATTTGCTTTCTCATTTTAATTTTAAGGTAATATGCACATCTGAGCTAAAAGTTTTCAACCATGAGAATTATATACCGGAGAGAAACTAAATACAATGGTTACATAACTATAAAACCCATGCTCTAAGACAAATCTAATTACATTTATGCCAGGAGACTCTAGGGTTTAAGCAATTATATTACCTACAGAGATTGTACAGTTGTTGGAGCCCCAACCATATAATACTTAAGAGTTCCTTCATGCCAAATAAATTTATATTTCTTTAATTAAATACCCATACTAAGAACAACACTATGATTATCAATGATCATAAAATTAAATAGAACATAATCATATCAGTCCCAATACAACAACAAAATATAAATAGATAGGTACTTCGTTACCAGAAAATCGAATAACCAGTAACCGAATTAACTTAGAAAGAAAATTTTCCAACCAACCTTGAACCGTTACTCTCGGTTCCCCCCAATCTAAGATCACTTTTCCTCCCAAAACCAGAAACCTCTATTGTCCTAGTGAAGGAATTTTTATGCCTCACTTTCCCTAGCAGAATTTCTATAACAACGTCTCGTTTTCTAGGGTCTGCTAATCCCCATAGCCTAGGATGTTCCTATTTTTATTTTCTTAAAAATGATTATTTTTCATCCTTTAAAGCCCCGTCTTTTCCCACTATGGTGCTTTTCACCCCTTACAGTGTTGTTTCCCCCACACTGAGTGATTTTCTATATTTTTTGCTCTACTTATCTAGTAATTCACGTAATTTCACTTTAGGGGTTTTTTCTTTGGAGTAGATTATGGATTTGGATAATGATATCATTCAATATTTTGTTCCTTCTAGATAATTCCATCCAAAACCACATTTAATTATTTCCAATTCAATTAATTACATTAGCATAGTTTTTTTTTCAAAAAGAAAACCTTGGTCATCATACCATTATTATCAGTGTTTCAACTACTAAGTATAATGTATTAACTATTATAGTTTCTCAAATAGAGGGGCATTACATCCTCCCCGCCAAAATAAAAGAACACTCTCCTTAGACATTTCTTTTGCAAACCAAGCTGGATAACTTGTTTTCATGTTGTCTTCCAGTTCCCAAGTGACCTCCTCAGGAGTAAAATGCCTCCACTGCACTTTAACCTGGGCCACGACCTAATTACAGAGCATGATCTCTTTCCGCTCCAAGATACAGAGTGGCTCTGGTAGAAAGTATCCTTCGGGCTCCACCTGTAACACATTCTAGTCAACTATATGAGAAGGATCATGCACATATTCTTCAGTAACGACACATGAAATACATTATGAAATTTAACATGACTAGCTAGTGCCAACTAGTATGCTACTGGACCCACGCGATCCATAATCTCAAATGGCCCACAGAATTGGGGTGCTAATTTAGCACACTCACTAGTTATAAGAGTACTTTCCCAAGGTTTAACCCTCATGTACACATGAGCTCCCACCTTGAGCTCCTTATGTGCCCTTTTCCAGTCAGCATAATGTTTTTGTCAATCTTGGGTAGTTTGAATATTCTATTGAATTTTCTACACTGTCTATTCCATTTCCTATAGAATCTCTGGTCCAAGAATCAACTTATCCTTGGGTTGGCTCCATGTGAATGGGGTATGGCATTTCCTGCCACACAAGGCTCCGAAGGGGTTCATCTTTATAGTCATTTGGTAGTTATTGTTATAAGAAAACTCAAGTAATTGTAGAAAATCTTCCCACTTAGTGGGTTTGTCCATCACATACATTCATAGCATATTCTCTAAAATTTGGTTGGTTCTTTCAATTTTGTCATCCCTTTGTGGATGGTATGCAACACTAAAATTCAACTTAATTCCCAAACCCCCGAATAAAGCCTTCTTAAAGTTGGAGGTAAATTTTTCATCTCTATCTGATACTATCATATTTGGTATCCCATGTACCCTGAATATATCCTGCATGAAGACATTAGCAATCTGTGCAGTGCCAAAAGTGGACTGTACTGGAATAAAATGTGTTGTTTTGGTCAATGTATCAAATACTACCATAATGGAGGCATGTTTATGTATGTTACTTGGTAGTTTAATTATAAAATCCATGGATATCACCTCCCACTTCCACTCAAGTATGGGCAGTGGATTCAACAATATTGCTAGATTTTGGTGTTCCACTTTCAAGTGTTGGCATTCCATACATTTGGCTAAATAATCTGCCACTCTTTCTTCATACCTAGCCAAAAAATGTCTTCGTAAGGTTGTTATCATTTTCTGATACGCTAGATGGCCAACATATAGTCTCTTATGCCATTCATCTAGAATAATTTTGTTTAATATTTCTACCCCAAGAATATACAACCTATTCCGATATGTAATTAAACCTTTTGGGTTTAAAGCATATCCCAATATTTCCCCCCTTCTGTACCTTCAACTGAATTTCATGATAATCTGGGTCTTGTTGAACTGCCAGTTGTATCTTTCCTTCAAAATCTGTTTTTACACTACTTTCTACACTATCAATCAGCGAATGAGAGTATCTACTTAGTGCATCAACAATTTTGTTTTTCTTTCCCTTAATGTGTTTGATTTCCATGTCAAATTCGCTAAGGAAAGATAACCATCTTGCCTACCTGACATTTATATTAGGTTTGTTAAAGAAATACTTTAAGACAATATGATTTTTTACCAACACAAACCTCTTGCCCAACAAGTAATGCCTCCACATTTTCAAGGCATGGATTACTGCAGCTAGCTCCGCGTTGTAAACAACATAATTGTGTTCGCATTTTTTCAATTTTTTTGACTCATAGGCTATAACCACATTGGCTTACAGTAGCGCACCCCATAATCCTGCTAGACAAGCATCAGTACACACAGTAAACTTGTTATTTGGGTCTTCTATCTTTAAAAGAGGGGTTGTTGCTAACATTTTCTTTAGTTTATTAAAACTCTCCTAACACTTATCTTTCCATTAAACTTTCACCCCCTTCTTCTACAGAGAGGTAATGCGGTAAGCTAACTTTGAAAATCCCTACACAAATATATGGTAGTACCCAACAATCCACATGAAGGAACAAACTACTGATACAACTTTTGGTATTGGCCAATTCATAATGGATTTAACTTTCTATGGGTCTACCACCAATCCCACTTTGGAGACAATGTGTCCTAAGTACTGGATTTTGGTTTTTTAAAAAATCACACTTACTTGTATTCGCATAAAGTTGACGCTCCCTAGCTATTTGCAACACTAATCTAAGATTCTCTTGGTGTTCCTCCTCATTTTTAGAGTATACTAGAATATCATCAATGAAGACTAACACAAACCTATCAAGGTACTTATGGAGCACTCTATTCATGAGACACATGAAGGTCGCAGGTGCATTAGTGACTTTGAAAGGTAACACCACAAACTCATAATGACCATACCTTGTTCTAAAAGTTGTCTTGTGTATGCCTTTGTCCTTTATGCGTAACTGATGGTATCCAGTTCACAGATAAATCTTTGAAAAACACAACTGCCCACCTCACTTGGTCAAACAAATCGTCAATTTGGGGTAGAGGATATCTATTTTTAATGGTTAGTTTATTCAATTGTCTATATTAAATACACATTCTAAATGTACCTTCCTTTTTCTTAACAAACAGTACCAGGGCTCCCCATGGTGACACACTCGGTTTGATATAGCCTTTATCTATCATCTCTTGTAGCTGCATTTTTAGCTCTAATAGCTTTGGGGTACTAATTCAATATGGGGCTCTGGACACAGGCATAGCATCGGGCACTAAATCAATTGAGAAATTGATTTTCCTCTGAGGAGTTAATTTGGGAATTTCTTCAAGAAAAAAATCATGAAACTCTCTTACCACATGTAACTGATCTAACCTTTCTGATTCTATCTATTGTTCATGTTCCTCCACATGGACCGTATAAACTTGACAACCTTTCCTCGTTGTTCTTTTCAGATGTGAAGCTACTATTTGTCTAACTAAAACTAGTTTTGGTTTTCCCTTCACCAAAAGTAATTTCCTTGTAAATACACACAACTCACCATCTTTTCCAGACAAATTACTACAACGTTTTGCTACTCCAGCTTGTCCATCCCAATTAAGAGGTCGTATGGTCCTAAGGGAAGGATGTTTAAGTTGATTTCTATGAGATATCCATTTAAATTCAATACACACTATTTTACCACATGGGTCACTCTCCTTTTAGTACTAGTGGCTAATTGTACCAGCGAGGAACTGTGAAATTTTTATGATTTTAAATTACACTTTTCCAAAATATGATGATTTATATAACTTAGGATAGCCCCAGGATCTACTAAAACAGACAGAGGTTGGTTTTGGATAATACCTTCAATATCAATCATGGTAGATTGATATTATTCCTGTTGGTCTTCCAATGCTGCGCTATTCTTAGAATGCTTATGGACACGTCATTTACCGTAGAAGCTTCATGTGCCACCTACACATTTTGAATGGTCCTAGGATTGTGAGGACAATCCTATAACAAGTGTGGTTTGCCACAACCCCAACACTTTAGTGGCTCCCATTCCTTACCCCTTGTGTTCTTCTTACTACCCAACTCTACAAGTCTAGAGAGTATGTAAGATTTTGTTGGCTAATTCTCATCACCTCTATTTAATTTTTTCCATTGGTGGTCCTTACCAAATTTTTTTAAGTAGGTCGGCTTCTGCCTCTTTACGTTCACCACTATCTTGTTTTTATCCTTATTCTACTAGGGTCAAGAGCCCTCACCTCGATTTTTAAACTATTGATAGCAAAGTCTGGCCTTTCCAACTGCTTCGTCCATAGTTATAGGATTATCAAATTCGATTCTTTCTTTATACACAACTGGTAAATAGTTCAGAAATCTATGTACCTTAGCCTTTTCCTCTCTTATGTAAGGCACATACTGAAGTAAATTAGTTAAATTGGTTACAAATTCATCCATGGTAAGTTGTACAATTCTCAATTCATGGAATTCTTTTGTCCGATCATCATAATACCTCTCGCTCAAATAGAGAGCTTTGAATTTCTACTGGGAATCCTCCCATGAAACAATTTTATCATCTAACATATGTATCATTTTTGTCCCCTCCCTTCTAATGATAATCACGTGAAACAGTAACCGATAATGGAATCTCTATGCAAGCCTAGTGTAGAAATTTAGGCTTTGATACCATTTGTAATGAACCCAGTCATATATATATAACAAAAAAAATTATTTTTTTCTGCAGCTTAATCATCTGATGGTTGCTTACAACATTAGAGGTGGATCAAATGTATGAGGTTCTGTTATCATATATTCGAATGCATAACACTATTTTATATCTTAATTGAGCATGGTTAACCTACCCTTACTTTGAACCCCCCACCCCCCCCCTATTTTAGAGGCTACCATACACAACAACCCCAACTTTATGCTAGTCTCCCATCCTTTGTTTGGTTCAACGAGTGTCATAAGTGGTTATGCCTGCAATTTACATAAAATACCTACATTTAGCTTTATGTAAGGTTACTATGCATAAATTATTGAAATCATTTCTTACATATGATTAATGTGATGGTTGTGTATTGTTGACCTTAGGGATTAATCCACTTTTCCCCATATCCTATGTTATTCTACCTAGCTCTTTTGCTATTTCATGGGGTGGGAGCGTTACCTTGGTCATCACCATACCTCCTCTAACCTATTCACTCCAACATGTATTTTGTCAGCACCACCAGAGTACCACTACACATTTTTTTATTCAAGCTCTGCCACGTCATTCAGGCCATGTGGTATCATCCTCCTCGGTGGTACTGTTTGTGACCTCATAGTTAATCCCACAACATGAATTCAAGGGTTGATATTAGATGTAGGTAAATCAATGATGATGGTTGTAGCATATGAAACCTAACACCTCGATTCATGGTTTGGATACCTCTCCCCTTAGTGACCCTTAGTTTCCTTTCGAGTTTGGTCTTCACAATGTTTTCTCTACCCCTCTGCCATATCTAGTAGCAGAAGTGGTTTTGGTATTGGTTCTGGAGTAGAATTCTAGCCACCCTTGTGCAATGGAAAACTTGGCTTCATGAGGGATTTTATTTTTCTCTTTTGATGGAACCTTTAATACATTTCACTAGGATTCAAGGGACTGAAATGGAATACGTAACAGTTTGGCAAGTACACTTTATGGTTTCATTCTCATTTTGTTAAGAATTGGTCCATCCCGTGTGATGTCTAAACCATTGTTGGCTATTGTAGGTCTTAGTCGAGGTTACAGTCGAGAGCAATTTGGATACGACCAAGGGATGCTCACCCTCCTCTGTTGAGAGACCTTGGTGGGTTATTCTTATATGTTCTATGTTATCCTCAAATCTGTAGCCATTTTAAGGTGGTTACTATATCCTAAATGAATGCCTTACCTGGTTTGTGGACACACTATCCATGTACCTTTGATGTAAGCATACATAAATTCTATTTCCAGAAAAGGTATGATAGCCAGGATTGATTGTGCTTAACTAGAGTAGTTTTCTATGAATTACCTATGAATTTTCTTTATATTAGTTTCCAGATTTAGCTAATTCATTTCTTGGTTGCTTTCTCATGCTCTCACAGGTAATTTACAATACCCATGTCTGTGAGCATGATGATGTTTCAAGGATTCACCTACCTCGTCTAAAATTCAACTCTTTTCCAAGTTGGTCTCAGATTCTTGAATCCCCTACTTGTATTAGTCATACACAATGTCTGCATCTTCGTCTTTGAAGCCTTCTCTAGATTTGTTGAGTTCATTTCCACCCTTCAAGGTGTTTTTAATTTTCCTTCTGGGTATACCCCAAAAGATGATATGGAGCAAGGTTAATTACTATATTGGTTTGGTGTTTTTTTGTGTTTCCCTTTTCTGGGAGATGGGTTTTACCCCAAAGTTTGTTGTTGGACCCAAGAGTGCCACTTTCATATTGCATTTTCCATAAATGTTAAATGGAAATACGCCCACTAATTTTGGTTTCCTTTTTGTTGAACTGTTACCGACATGGATAGTTCAGTTCATGGTTACTTAACTTATGGAACCATTAATATTTTATTTGGGTTTTTCCTTTATGTATGACTATTTTTTCAATGCTATTTTAAAGTCAGCTCCTTACTATGTTTATGGCTAACTTCTTGGTGATGGTTGATGTTTAGGATACTATCCTCTTTCAATTGCATACATAATGATGGTAATGATAACTTTTTTCCATTTTCTGTCATGGCATGTTTCTTTCCTTTTCTTATAGTTTGCATCTATGTTACATGTCTTCTAAATTTCTATTCATGAGATAGTCTCTGGTGGAGTTCAAACAGATAGTCTTGCTTGCTATGCTTCCTCCATGCAATTTAATTGATTCAAAGGACTCATTTTCTATAAATTAGATGCTTTCTAGGTTATTGGTCCTAGCCTGCACTTTGAATATTTCAAGTCAATTTCTTCTCTGTGTAATATGTGCACTTATTATCTGATTCCTTCAATGTTTAATTTACAGTCTATGGTTGTGATGAGAAATCATAATAGCACTAGATATGGAAGTGTATTGTTGAGTCTAATGAGTGTATGTTCGCTATATTTCAAGTTAGCTGAAGCTATGCCCCACCTATATCATTGTACTATGCTTCCCTGATATTTGGTTGTGTTTATTCCAATATAATGGGAAAATGAGGTAGTTGCGCTAGCTTGAGATGCTTACTATCTGAGAATTTTCTTGTAGTTGTATGCCTCTTCTAATTCTTGTAGATATTCAAAGCATCCATTTAGATTTTGTACTTCTTAAGGGTTTTTCATATGGTGCTATCACATAGTCGGTTTCTTTAATAATTAGTCGTCTTTACACTTCTCATCATTAATGTAAGGGTTGTTTCTAATATTGAGTAAACGAATTATTCTAACAGTTCTGCATAATTAATATTTAACTAGGTCTGTCATGTACATCGTTTTTGTTTTATGGGAGTTCCCTTACACTCAAGGTTAATAAATGGTTTTCCCACCTGCGAATGTATTCCCAGTTATTAGCTTTAGTTATTGATTTGTTTGCATGTTTCTCCCTATAATATTATTGTGTCACCTCTGTAATCGACTATTGACTAGATTCATAATATTGTTTCTCTTTTTCTTTTCTTTTTTTTGTGTTCAATATAAATCACCAGCTCCTGTTTTTTTGTTGAAGATCTGCTAAACTCACTAGTCTCAACCTGTTAGTTGAGGGGATATTCTTTAAGAGAACTCTTGTAACAATATGAGCCTTTAGGTATACATTTTTGTATCCCACAATCTCATTTCATATACCAAAATACATGCATGCTCATCTACTTATGAGAAATCCTACAGTTTGCTTTCTCATTTTAATTCTAAGGTAATATGCACATCTGAGCTAAAAATTTTCAACCATGAGAATTATATACCAGATAAAAATTGAATACAGTGGTTACATAACTATACAAGCCACGCTCTAAGACAAATCTAATTAAATTTATGCTAGGAGACTCCAGGGTCTAAGTCTTTATATTACCTACAGAGATCGTATAGTTGCTAGAGACACAACCATACAATACTTGAGAGTTCCTTTATGCCAAATATATATACATTTCTTTAATGAAATACCCATACTAAGAATGACACTATGATTATCCATGATCATAAAATTGAACATAATCAAATCAGCCCCAATACAATAATTGTTTTATAAAAAGATAGGTACTTCCTTACCAGAAAATCAAGTAACTAGCAACTGAATTAACTTGGAAAGAACAATTTTCCACCCAACAACTGTTACTCTCGGTTCTCCCCAATATGAGATCAATTTTCCTCCCAGAATCAACAACATATGATTTCTTGGTGAAGGCATTTTTATGCCTCAATTTCCCTGGCAGAGTTTCTATAACAACGTCCCGTTTTTCTGGGGTTTACTAATCCCCATAGCCTATTCTTTTCTTGTTTTTATTTTCTTAAAAAGGGTTATTTTTCATCCTTTAAAGCCCTGTATTTTCCCACTATGTTTCGTTTCACCCCTTACAGTGTTGTTTCCTCAGCACTAACTGATTTTCTAGATTTTTTTCTCTACTTATCTGGTAATTCACATAATTTCACTCTAGGGGTTTTTCTTTGGAGTGATATGGGAAAGTTGAATATTTTTTTTTCCTTTATCCAAACTATCCATCCTAGATTATGGACTAGGATAATGATCTCATTCAATCTTTTTTTCTTTCCAAATAATTCCTTCCAAAACCACATTTAATTATTTCCAACTCAATTAATTACATTAGCATAGTTATTTTTTGCAAAAAGAAAACCTTGGCCCTCATTCCATTGTTATCAGTATTTCAACTACTAAATATAATGTCTTAACTAATATACTTTCTAAAATAGAGGGGTATTACATCCTCCATGCCAATGACAGATCACAACCAATAAACCACATGCATATGCCATGCATGCCAAAATTAGTGAGGAAAACATACATGAAACTCAGAACCTACAAGCAAATCCCACTATAGCTATTGATCCTAATGTTCTCTTGTGCTTTCCTATTCTTCCTTTGTCTTCTTGCTCCAAAAACCCAAGTATGTTACACCCTCCAAGAGTGCTCCAAGAAAACTCTAAGTATCGAAGAGTATGAGAGAGAGAGAGAGAGGATAATGAGAGAGCTCCAACAATGAACTAATAAAAGGTTACCAACTGATCCTCAAAATCCTTTTTATGAATGAGGCCTCTATTTTTTTGAATTTCCATTATTTTCCTTCAATTTCCTCCTTACATGCAACCTATGGCTTTTCACCTTCCTTTTCTCCTAATTTCCATTATTTTCATAAATAAATTTGCCAAAAATGCCATTTTTCCTTTCCAAAGCCTTAGCTAGTTTCTTTTCCAATTTCCTAGGCCATTAATTACAAAATGAACACCCACACAAGGATTTCTTGCCCAAAATTCAACTTGGAATAAGTGTCCCATTAACCGTAGTTATTATTTTTCCTTTATTAACTTTTATTACATGGAATTTTCACCAAGGTTGTTACAGAACCCTCCCCCTTGGGGGAACATTGTCCTCAGTGTTCAACAACACCTATAACTACAAAATTATTGTAAGAAAAATATCCTACTGATGGAGCTTTATAACTTACCTTGATGCAATATTTACATTGATCAACCTACTGAGAATCAAACCAACATGAAAACATAAAAAAACATAACATCATAATGACATGACACCCATACCACTTATTAGAGCTTTATAACATAGATTTGGTCCAATAAAAACCTTGTTAACTAGATTACTCGAACTTGTAGGAGTGTTGCAACTCCACCCGTATAGTTCCTCAAAAAAACTCATCTTCGAAGATTCCTGATACCAATTGTTGTAAGCGAAATCTACCAGTGGAAGATAATATTCCCACTTTCATTGTTGATGCATCACATGCATCCTCAACATGTCCTCCAATATCTTGTTGACCCTCTCTGTCTGTCCATCTATTTGTGGATGATAAGTTGTACTGAAGGCCAACTTTGTGCCCAAACCTGCAAACAAATCCTTCCAAAACTTGAAAGTCAACTTTGCATCCTTGTTTGACATGACCTTCTTCGAAACACCATGCAATATTACCACATATGTGATGAGTACCTGTGCCACATTGCCAAATGAGAATGTATACTTCACTGGAATTAAGTGTGCAACCTTTATCAACATGTCCACAATAACCATGATGGAATCATGATGTCTCACTGTCCTTGGAAAACCTGTGATGAAGTACATGGAAATGAGCTCCCATTTCCATTCTGGAATCACAATCATCTTTAGAAGTCCAACTAGATGTTTACACTCTACCTTCACACGTTGATAATCAAAACACCTATCCATAAACTCTTCTACATCCCTCTTTAATTTCGGCCAATAATAAAATATATTCATTTTTTTCAATGTCTTTTAATAACCTAGGTGACCTGAATATGGTTTCGCATGAAACTCTATCAAGATCACCTTATTGAGCTTACTACTGTCTTACACATATATCATGTCTCTGAACCTAACCAATCCATCTATTGTGAGAAAATAGTCCACATCTTGTGCACTTGCACCTGTACTTGTACTTGTACCTATACATGTACTATCACCTGCACCTATACCTGTACTACCACTTGTACGTGTACCAATATTCTGTTGCAACCTGTGCATAATCTCCATATATCTATCATCCTACTAACCTACCTACAAAATCCTATCCTATAAGTTTGTCCCATAGGAGCTCATAGCTCCTAAGTGATTTACCTGTATCAGCCTGCTAAGAGCATATGTCACTATGTTCTCATTACCTTTGATATATCTGATTTCGAAATAAAACTCACTGATCATGGCCAACCACTGAGCCTACCTACCATTTAGGTTCATTTGGTCAAATAGATATCCTAACCCACTGTGATCACTCATCAACAAAGACCTGCTGTCTAGAAGATAATGTCTCCACATCTTCAATGCATGTATAATCACCCCTAAATCAAGATCATGCGTGGGGTAGTTTTTCTCATGCTCATTCAGTTTTTGCGATTCATAGCATACCACCTATCCATCCTGCATAAGGACTCCACCGAGTACTTTCTTGCAAGCATCTGTGCATACTACAAACTCTTTGTCGAGGTCTGCAATCTTTAACATTGGTGCATGTTTCAATAATTGCTTAAGATGATCAAAACTAGACTCACACTCCTCTGTCCATTAAAACTTCTTACCTTTCCTCTACAACAACGTAATAGGATAAGAAATATGTGAGAACTTCTTGATGAACCTCTTATAATAGCTTGCCAACCCCATGAAATATTTCACCTCATCTACATTCTGGATCTACTGCAATGCCCTCCTTGGAGACAACATGCCCCAAGTAATTTACCTTAGTTTGAAAGAAACTACACTTGCTTAGCTTAGCATACAACTGATGCTCTCTCAACAACCCCAACACTTCTTATAAATTCTTGACATGCTCTTCCTCATTTTTAGAATATACCAATATGTCATCAATGAACACAATAAGAAACTTATCCAAATATGGATGCAACACACTATTCATCAAGAACATAAACGTAGTTGGAGCATTAGTCAAACTGGAACTACAACAAACTCATAATTACCATATCTGGTCTGAAAAGTTGTCTTGTAAATGTCTTTCTCTTTGATGCATACTTGATGATATCTGGATCTTGAATGAATCTTCGAGAACAATGGTACTCCCTTCAGGTAATCGAACAAGTCATCAATCCTCGGTAACGAATACCCATTATTGATGGTTACTTTATTCAACTGCCTATAGTCAATGCATAATGTGAGAGTACCATTTTTATTCTTCACAAACAATACAGGTGTGCCCCAAGGTGATACACATGGCCTGATGTTTCCCTTGTCCAACATTTTCTTCAACTGTAGCTTCAACTCTACCAACTCAGTGTGCTCATCCTATAAGGTGCTTTTGATACTGGAGCTACCCTTGGTGCCAACACTATAAAAAATTCTACCTCCCTATGAGGTGGCAACTCTGTAATGTCCTCGGGAAATACATCCTGAAACTGCTATAGAATAGGGTAGCTGCTCAAAACATCTGCATGCTCAACTTCCTTACCCTTGTCACTAGAAATGTATACTGCAAATAACACACACCCTTTTCTGTGGCAATGATTTGCTTTCATAGTTGTCACCATCCTCACTGATGTGGATTTCTTCTTACCCTGTAAGACTCTTGGTTCCCCATTGTCATCCAAGCACTCAATAGCTTTGTCATAACAATCCACCTTAGTTCTATGAAGGTACAACCAATCCATTCCCAACAACATATTGTATGATCCCAACAGTAATACATTCAAATGTGTTTTGGTAGGCATACCATTCAAATCAAATGCACAAGCTCTTACCCAATGGTGAACTCTATTTTTTGTACATGTAGCCAACTGCACTAACCAAGATTCTGAATGAAATTCCATACTCAAACCACACTTATCCACCAATTCAGTAGTAACATAGCTATAATTAGATTTAGGGTCAATCAAAATATAAATAGCTTGATCACAAATCTTACTGTCTATCTCAATCATATATGCATGATGGTCTGCATGTTTGTTATCAAATGTTGCATAAATACGAGGAATGCTTTGACCAACATCCCCACTAGTCTGTGTATCGTGTGCACTACATATCTTTGGCCTACGACCCTAATACTATGGACAATCCCTCTTGTGATGATCTCATCCACAAGTCCAACACCACACAAGCTCCTTATTCTGCTCCTTAGATTGATGTCCCTATCCTCTATCTGATGCATTGAACCTCTTAGGTGGTGCAACATTATCTTTATTACCTGAATCCTATGGTCTTAGTTGCTTCTCATCCCATTTTCCCTTGTTCTTTGCATTACCCTTCCAGTTTGGCTTAGTCTCAGACTTGCGCTTCGATTGTTCATAGCAATGCTTTAGTTTTCGGATGGCCTCCTCCAGTGATTTATGCTCATCGCACTCAATTCTATAATTGAATGCCATCAATAACCCACTAGTGAATCTCTGAATCTTGGCCTTATCCTCCTTGAAGTAAGGCACATAGCTTAGTAGCTCCAAGAACTTGCTAGTGTAGTCATCATCTATCATAGATCCCATTCTAAGCTCATAGAATTCATTTTCCTTGTCATCAAAGTTCTCTCTAATAGGTAATTCCTTTTGAATAACCACTCAAACTCATTCCACGTCAAGTCTTCCTCATGTACACCTCTGAAATTCTTCACATCTTCCCACCAAATGTATGATTTTAGCTTTGATAATAAATGTAGCTACTGTGGCTTTCATGTTTTCTGAATATTCTTGCAACCTGAAGAATTTCTTTATACCAAGAAATCATGCCTCTGCATCCTATGATTTCTTCATCTCTACATTGAATGTAGGTGGCTTTGCTTTCTTAAACTCATCTAGGAATAATTCCCTATCACTCCTCCTGTACAGATGATAACGATATCGATCATCATGCCCATCAGAACTAGAACTAGAATGGTACCTGTGTCTATCCCTTCTCTTTTCCATAGTGTCCAACAATCTTCCATCTATAACTATGTCATCGCTATCTGACCTATGACCACCATGCGACCTACTACCATATGCCCCATTATTTTTGTCCTCCTGCTCATGGCTAATCCAAAGTGGTCCCTGACACTTGTTGTTGCAAATTTGACAAACGTTGAAGTATCACTGCATTTACCGCTGCTAGCTTCTCACGTGCCTGCATGATTATGTCATTATCTACCTTACAACTCCTTATTTCTTCCTTTAAGATTCTCAATGTATCTACCAAATCGGAAGAGTTCCCAACACCATACTGCTCATCTAATTCATAGGGAGAGTCTTTTTAGTCTACCATCTTGCTAGCCATTTGATATTCTTCCTTCAAGGTATATCATGTCAACTAAACCAAATCACAATAAACCATCATACCCTAGCATATATCAGGGAGAATACCTTGTCTACAATATCAACAAATCAATGTGGTATATGTATAACATAATCTTCACAACATATAGAAACATAACACATAAGAACATAACCATGCAACCAACGTTCTGACTAGGGCCCAGTCATCAATGCATGACCTTAATAACAACACACACCACGACCTCATGCATGACAACAATCATTACATCATTGCACACTTGGACACATGAAAACATGAATATGCATAAGCAATGCGAAACGAACCACACACACGCATAAACACATACAATCTAGAATAAACGAACAATACTTGTAATCAAGCCTACAAGAATGATACATGCAACCAAACATATACTCATGACGATGCACTCCACAATAACACCATCAACTTCCACATGACGACATCACCACAACCATGATCAACATCATGAAAATGCAACAAGAACATGGAATGCAAGTGTAAGAGACACACATGCAACTGACATGCATTCATGACCAACACACAACCCATCTAGTCCGAGGGGTGAACCATGCTCTGATACGACTCTGTAACACCATCCTCCCACATTTACCCAAGCAATTGGTCAGTCGGGGTAAACATGCGACAAGAGGCCACTATGATATGATTCAACCTCCTAAGTCACGTTATGGAAGTGGAACTATTGGAAACACACCATACAGACATTCAACATCAGCATTAGGACGCTCAGGCACCAATAAAACCTTTGTGCCAACCCACCCCTGGGTCCCACTGAGATTTTGGACCACTTTACCTCTAGACGCTCTCATGTTATGGGCATGCGAGTGTCCAGGGACCTCTGGACGCTCTCACGGGTCTACAAGATAGCGTCCAGGGATTAGTTTACACATTGTTGTGCCAACATCCCCGAGATTTGAGCCATTTTTTAGGCCCAGAGCCCAGGGCACTACTAAAAATTGAATGGCATCTTTAGAACATTAAAATAACAAGGAAATGAAAATATAATTGCAATCACTCAAATGGTACCTTGACTAGACTTGTACTAGCCATGACAGGCATTTCATTAAACATATCATGAATATGTATTCTACATGTGTAAATAAAAGATCTGAGCATAGGGGTCTCATACTTAGTTGAGAGTTGCTAAGAAGCATTGATACCATAACACATCAACTGCCATTTCATCCATTAGGTCATAGATACATTGTTCATTCATTTACAAGTGAAAACATGATGAGATCCATACATCGCTACTATCATAAAAACCATATATAACCAACATAATAACATAAGAAATACCAATGAAAGAATAACCATATAAACCACATATAACCAATATAATAATCATGGCAAGGAGAAATAAACTCATATTGATGATGCAAAATATAAACCTAGGATGGGATTTCCACGTTCCGCCCGATCGTAGAATCGCTGAGCCAAATCTCTCTTCAGCCATTCACCCCTTGAAATACTCCAAGCATGAATGTGGGACCTCATAGAACACATCAATCCAATACCATCCAGGGCTTCTAGAGGCCATCCACCTCAACCCATCAAATAGTGATTCCACCTCACAGTCGGACATCACAAAAACATCATCAGATAGGTCTCTATCCAAGCCTTCCAAGGCTCTAGAGCGTTTGTTCAAGGCTTCAGGACTAGTAACTCAACCCACCAAGGGCTCTAGAGCATTTTTCCAACCAAGGTTATGGGACTAGTAACTCAACCAAAGATATTACAGGGCTCTAAAGTGTTTGTCCAACCAAGGCTCCACGAACTAATAACTCAACCCAAGAAAAGGAAACATGAGAACCAACCAAAACAAAATAATGAAATGAACTCATAATCTCCATGGCTATCTAGGAAATGGCAAGGCTAGGCATTCCACTATCGATCCTGATTGTCCTCCATGCCAATGAGAGATCACAACCATCAAAACCAAATCCATATTCCATGCATGCCAAAACTAGTGAGGAAAACATACATGAAACTCAGTACTTGTAATAAAATCCCACTATACTTGTTGATCTTGATGTCCTCTTGCACTTTTTTTCCCTTGCTTTTCCTTCTAGCTCCAAAAATCCAAGTATGCCTCACCCTCCAAGAGTGTTCTAAGAAAACTCTAAGTATCTAAGAGTATGAGAGAGAGAGAGAGAGAATAATGAGAGAGCTCCAACACTATACTGACAAAAGGTTACCAACTAATTCTCAGAAGCCTTTTTATGAATGAGGCCTCTATTTTCTTTGTTTTCCATTAATTTCCTTCAATTTCCTCCTCACATGCAACCTGTGACATTTCACCTTCATTTTCAACTAATTTCCATTATTTTCATAAATAAATGTGCCAAAAATGTCATTTTTCCTTTCAAAATCCTTATACAGTGCCTTTGCCAATTTCCTTGGCCATTAGTAACCACATTAGCACCCACATTAGGATGTCTTTGCTAAGATTCAACTTGGAGTAAGTATCCCATCAACTGTGGTTATTATTTTTCCTTTTTTTTACTTTTATTACATGGAATTTTCCCTAGGTCTATTACATAAAACATAGCCAAACCAAACCTTGTGGATACAAACATTCTACAAAAATAAGTGAATACCAAAAGCCATGGGCCAAAGGACTTATCTCACACACCAAAGAGAAATAAATTTTCCGGAAGAAGTAGGCTACCCTAAAATTGCAACTCGTCTCAGAAAAAACAATAAATTTACTAAAACAAGCAACCAACAACGAACAAATGAAATAAAGAAAGAAATACATAGGTTTAAAGGAAATTCTAATAAACCTAGGAGGCCATATGTCCCTAACTAATAACCAACAAGCTTAGGCCTAGCCATTGGGTGCACACCACTTCATCCATCCACAAACCTCCACAATTGGGCTTTGCAACTGACATATTCGGATGCAGGTGCACTCACTGGTGAATGAGGAGGCATTCCACAACTGCAAAGGCACTTACTGGTGAATGAGGAGGTGTTCCACAATTGTGCTTCCTGCTGTAAAGCTAGCTATTTTCGTGGATGAGGTTCTCTACCTTAAGGTGTAATTATGATGATTGTTTTATTATTTATTAATTAACAACTTTTTTATTTTTTTGTAATGTTTTAATGTTTTATTTAATTTTTTTTCTTATCTATTTTAATTTGATGGCATACCATTGTTCAATTGTCTAACAATGGATTTGATGGTGAGAAATGGTCCATAGCGGCAACTGGGGTGTTCTTCCCAGAGGGAAATGCCTTATGGTATAACAATGGTGTATTATACTAATTTGCATGTGATTTCATATTTATAAAAACTAAGTTCTCAAACCCCAAAACATATAAACACATACACATTTAACATAAAACACATCTATACATAGGCACACTAGCCTTAGAGTAGTCATCATCTCACTAGCCTAAAAATTATATGTACATCATGCATAAGGGTCATCCTAGGTGTGTTATATTTCCCTCCCCCTTATTTAGGCATTATCCTTAGTGCATTATACACTCACACATATATACAAAGAAAAATCTGTTCAAAATGATCAAGGTACTCTATGTGCATAGCATATTCATGCTCCCATGTATCATCCTTAAGACCCAAATGTGCACGACATCATTCCCAAGGCAATGGTTGGATTTTGAAGCACCTTAACCTTCCTGTCCAAAATTTGCACTTGATAGAGATAAAAGTATCCCTTAGCCCCCTCTGAATCATATTCCAATCAATTATATGACTTTATGAATGTGCATGGATGTTCAAAATGGAATAGTATATGCAACTAGTCCAATCCTCTCTGTGATTTCAAATGGCCTATAAAATATAGGTGCCAACTTTACACAAAATCAACAAAATATCCTTCAACTTGTTGAACCAATATCATGCAGTCACATGTGTTTACTTAGTTGTCTTGCATATCACATGGGAGTCAGTTCACTAACCTAACATTCCCTCAATGACCTCCCATCTTAATACCCCCATGATTTTCTACCAAATGCCCAAAAGAACAACTCTCTTTTACAATTATGGATGAGAAAAAATTGCTTGATTTTCTCTAGGGAAAAATCATTCTAACAGTCCCATACTATTCTACAGCCAACTGAAATGTTTCTCATCATAAGTTTTTCTCATAAATCACCCCCAAACCCATTATTTTTCATCCCACACTCTCTGCTCATGAATTGGATTCCTTCTCTCTTTCTCCACATGAGATTTTGCGGGTTAGATCAACAAAATCATGATTAATATCATAAATGTTTGTATGGGTTCTTTCCCATACATATGAGGGACAATTTTAGTAGAATCACCCACTCCCTCTCATAAATATGTGAAGTTGGCAGTTCAACTATCAAGTCCATTGTTAAATAACTGTTTGGGTAAATGTAAAAGGAAATATCTTTAATTTCAACATAGTAATAAAAATTATGGGGAAGGAAATTTCTTCATGTAACACTTTTGTCCATTCCCCTCACGTGGTCGCACTATTGACATCATAGTCAATGTAGGTTCTCCACCCATTCAATTAGTTGTTGGCAATTTTTCATTAATAGTAAAACATATTTACAACATTAAATGTCTCAACAAATATTCATGATGAAATCTCTCAGCACTTAATGTCATAATTATATTTACAATTTGGGGTTCAAAATATGAGTGTACATACTGCGTCTTGAAACATACCCTTATTCATCAAAATTATATAATATGGTGAATTTCACTAAACAACCTCCATCTTGTATCATCATCTAGTGTTGAAGGTGTAAAAAGAAAATTCAAACAAAAATTTTTGTCAATTGTAAAATCCTCTAATCAGGTCAAACAAGAAGAAGCATTAGTTAATGCATCAAATCTTCATTGTCTCTAGTGTTGAAGGTCTAAAAACAAGTTCAACACATAATTTTTTCAATTTTAAAACCCTTCAATGGGGTCAAACAAGAAGAAGCATTAGTTGATGCATCAAATCTTCATTGACTTTACAAGGAATAGAATTAATGTTAAAACCTTCAAAATTAGAAATACATGCCCTGTGATTATTTCTAAATCACCAAATATATTTAAGAATTCAACACTCAAGTAAAGAGATTTCTTGAGTCCTAAAAACAAATATTCATATTCATTTTTATTATTGGTGCATTTGAATTAAAGCCTACAAGAAACTAGGGTGTGCTTACCCATTGGATCAACAAGAGAATAGTTATCACTTACTCCTTACTAATGCTTAAAACGACGAAAAAATAACTGCTACATGTTAGGTTCTATAACTTAGTATTATTTATTATTTTTCTATCATATGAATGAGATTAGACAATTTATTAAATAAAGAATGTGAAATGAGGAAATCATTACAATTACTAGCTTACCAAATTGTGACTAGTTCATTATTGTTTTGATGTTTTAAGACAATGTATTCCTTTCTTGATCAATTATTATTTGATTTGGCCTTTTCTTCTAGGGTAACCATAAGTGAGACTTGTCAATTGTGAAATGTTCCTATAATTTTTTCAGCCAATCTCTACTCAATAAGAGATATGAAGTTTCAAAATATGAATGAAAACAATATATAGGACTTGATGGAAACATGGATTAGAATCAGCTCTAATTAATACATCATTTAACTCATTCCTAAGCTTTACCTATGATCAACCAATTGCAATGATGTGAAAGGATGGCATAAGGGTTTTCATATTCAACTTCTTGCCTACTAAGTGTGGAATTACATTCCATGATTCTTCTAAATCAATATTATGCATGTTATGGTTACAAATATTAAAAATTAAAATAAAGGGCAGGGTTTGAGATTTGGACTTTTACCCATTGGTTTCATTTACTAATACTTTCTTCTTTATGGCTACAAGATCATTCAAATTATTTAGCAACAATTTATATTGTTGTTTATTTGTTCCTAAATCATGGAGGGAAATATTTTCCTTGATCCTCTTAACGTCATAAAAGATTAAGCGCAGTCTTTTGATAGAAATCACATAAGAGAAATTTTTTGGCCGACATGTATCGAACCAACAAGTGTGGTTATGTTTCTATTATTGATGAAGTATCAGTAAAATATATTACTAGTAGAAAATGTAGCATTTTTGTTTACTCCAAGGAGGATAATATCTCTTATTTATTTGTGTCTTATGAATCTCCTATATCACTTCCTCTTCAAATTATATATCCATTTCATAATTATCAATATGCCCCACAATACCATTTTTCTGGTGAGATATTTGAAAGATAAATCTTTTCTAACAAATTTAACCCATTCTCATCCTCAACTCTTTATCTATAATTTCTTCACTAGTAGAATCTCTTGTTGTTTCTTTATTGAAGATGTGACCAATGATATAAACAATTATTTTCTTAGTAATTTTCTTGATAGAAATTATGCATGGCTGGGTCATCTATTCATTTTGTGTCATTAACAGTAGATATTTTCAATGGTTTAGATACCACTATGGCCTTGTCTTGGAAGGGATTAAAAGTATTATGTCTTAATGTTTTATTTATCTTCTTCTTTAAATTAGCAATGTCATTTGACATTCTTTTAGTCACTTGCCACAAAGTTCCCATGTATGTACTTGAATCTTTTTCCTTAGACTTGGTGTTCAACGTTGTCAATAATAAGGAATTCTTTAGATATTCACTTCTTTATATTTACAGTGGGAGAACTACTCTTCTATCTTGAAATTGGATTCTACTTTAATCTCACCATTTGTTTCTTGGTTTTGTGTACTTCTTCAAAGAAACTACCAACATATCCTTGGCTAATATTTCGATGAACATAGAAATAATCAATGTGATGGAAACTCAATTGGAAATCGTTGTGTTGTGAAGTATTATGTAAACCTTGATTTTGTATGGAAAAATTCAAAATTAGAGTATTTTGATTCATTTGAAGGAGGAGTGGGTGGAATTTGATCTAAGGGTTAAGGAATTTATTTGATGGCTAAGAAGTTAAAATATAGAAGGTTACCTATGCAGGATTCTTCTTTAGTTTGAGTTGGAATTATTTGAGCTAGTCTTGATTAGGGAAACTCATGCCCAAATAGAAAGCTAGTAATTTATTATCACAAATATGGTTGTTAGGTGAAAATTTTGGAATTTATTATTCAAAATGGTAAACTAATATAAAAATTCTAATGGAGGATATGTACAAAAATGAAACTCATGCTTAGGTTGTAACTCTACCTCATTCTCAAATTGAACCTTAATGTCTTCAAAATTTGATTTTGGACTTATTTTTTACACTTCCACATGCAATACCTCTTCATTCACTATGTGATTGGGATGTAAGTTGAAAATTTGTTCCTACTAAAAAAAATATCATGCAAATGATGTGAGTGTCAACTATAAAAGAGTATGGCCTTCATTACATTTTCAAAATATTAAAATGAGAAAATGCCCCTTTTCATCTTCCTAAGTTCACCCAACAAAAGTGCCCAATTATACCTCCATTTATTGAAAAGAGTAAAACCCTAGGTTATGGCCTCAGTACAATGATTTGGGTTTATTAAACTAAAATGAAATGTGATTATGAATGTAAATGAAAAATGCATCCAACATAATCCTAGCTAAGAATTATGGAATAAACATCACCAAATAATGAAATTCGACCCTATATCGAATAAACATCCATCGATTCATCAAAAATCTATTGATTCTTAATGATCTTTTATTATTATTTTGGAAATAGGTGAGGTGGGAGTTTTCCTATAGCGAAGTAGTTAGTAGTATCTGCAAACAAGGATGAGTTGGTAGATACAACAATGAGATGCTCGTCAAGAAAATAATATTTAACAAGTGGCTCGTTTACATTTGTTGTAATCTTAGAAATAAATTCTAGTGCCACATTATCTTTTCCTAGTTTATTTAATATAGTTATGCCTAATTCTTGTAACAACGACAACAACCATCTACTCATCCTGCAATTAGTAATTCATTTGTTCATTAGATATTTAATGGAAGCATGGTCAATATTTAATATCACATGATGTCTAGTTATATAATGTCGAAATTTATTAATACCATGAATCACCACAAGAAATTCATTTTTTATTACTTTGTAATTTAATTCTATAGGAGAGAGATTTTTACTAATAGAGTATATCACATAGAAATGATGTTATTCTTATTTCCCCAAGATAACTCCAATAGCGTAGCTATCTTACCAAATTCTAAGCATGACCAATACTCTTATGACTACTTATAGTTCCACTAAAACCCAACTACCTCCTTTTACAACTCATTGGATCTCCTAACTCCTTCATATTGGTAGGTAGTGCTAGTAGACTAAGTTTATGATATACAAAAATTACCTTACATAAAAATACATGCAAAATGTGTATGGTTTATATTAAGCTAGATTCACTACCTTTGGAGTGAACCAAGTCTACCTCTTCTTCTTATTCCTCCTCAAACAAACTAGAAAAATATTTTCATCGCCTCCTTGAATGGTTCTTTTTTAATTAACTTTTTCATTCTTTGACCCATCAAAATTTTATTTGAAGGAACCCTCTTGTTGAAAAATCATTGACCTATATTCTATTGCCTATCATCATCACACCAAAAATTTCCAAATGTACATCTAATCCTCGGGGTTATCCTATGCTTCCTCCCCACCTAGATAGGTTTCCCTCCAATATTAATCATCTTTCCTCCAACCACCAATAGGTCATTTCTAGTTTTCCTTAAAACACTTTATTTCCCTTAGTCATGGCTCATGATTCCCCTTCATTTCTTATCCCCATACATTTCCTCATTACAATCGTATATCATCATCATTTCTATTAGCCACCATTAGTCAATTATAGTAGCATGCTTCAAGTATCATTCCTCATATTCTCTAGATTTAGCTTCTTTCTAGTCACCTTCTTCCTTAAGGTTCACATCCTCACTGATTATGTACAGATAATTCCTTTTATCAAGGCTTTATGCATCCATAGGTATATAGATGAAGGGAAACACCTCGTCCACCACCAAGGATATATTTAACCACGTGGAAATTTATTTCACCAACCTTTCCCACAAAGCTTCATAAGTGGTGCCTTAACTCACAAGAATGATTGGTTCATTTCCACTTATAATCCCAAGAGGTATCCTTTTGTGTGTAAGTTTTAAACCTTCACAATTAGCAATACACGCACTTACTTTTTAGAAAATAGGAAAATAGATAGTAACATTCACATATAATACTCAAATATTTATCATAGAAACCCTTAATATAGAAAACTAGTAAATTTTTAGAGTCACACATCTAGCTTTCATTGTATTAATGTACAATACAATTTATAGGATCCCATGTGATCCAAAATCCTAATTCATTGACCCAAATCTGATTGCAACCTTAATTCCTTAATTGAAATTAGAGAACCATCAGATGGAAATGGCCAAGAATCAACCAAAAACTACCTTTTTCCCCCTTTTGTCTATTTCTCTAGCCCCCTACCCATATATATAGCATATGGGGCTAATCCTACAAATAACATAACACATACCCAACAACATAGTTGTCCTTACCTAGTAATATACAACTCTCTTAAATTGGTAGTTACAAAACCACAACTCTACTAAATTCTAATCATGCGAAGTGATAGTTCTTCCTCCTTTCAAACAAAACTTGAGTTTTCATATATTCTTCACAAACACTCATACAAAATTATTGGAAAGTACATTATGAAAATCTCATAAATATATTTGAACAACATGATATCATTGAACGCTAACATGTCCCACAGCCAATGGAGCCTCATATTTCATGAATAGGTTGATTTGCTTAGGGCTTAACTCAAAAGAATGATTGGTTCATTTCCACTTATTGTTTCAACATGTAACCTTCTATCTGATTTTTAAACCTTTAAAATAAGAAATGAAAATGCCATTTTTTATAAAATAGAAAACTAAATATTAACATTCATGTTGGTCATAGAAACCCTTAATTGAAAAAACTAATAAATGTATAGGGCTACACCGCTAACTCTTATTGTGTTAATGTACAATATAATATATAGGATATCGTGGCATCCAAATCCATAATATGTTGGTCCCAAATTAGATTATAATCCTAATTGCTTAATCAAAATTAGAAAACCATGGGATGTAAAACCATGTGCTAAAAATCATAAATAAATAAATCTAGGGCTCTAGCCTCCCTACCCATATGTATAGCATGTGGGGATAATCCTACAAATAATATAATATATACCTAACACTATGTTTGTCTTTACCTAGTAAAATACAAGTCTCACGTCTCCTCATGAGATGACCAAGTGATTGGCACAATGGGATATTATCCCCTCAACTAGGTTTCAAACCCATATGAGTACATCTTTGACCTATTATGGAGTCTTTATTGTCTCATTTATGTACTCCTAATGTTATAGTGATTTGATCTTGGGTCTTGCCTAAATTACTCCAACAAGTTACAAATTCATCATAACAATATATAGAGATCATTACACTATTACAACTCTACTAAATTCTAAATACACCAAGTAATATATTTTCTTCTTTTCAAACAACCTTGAGCTTCTCTCATAATATTCACAACCACTCATAAACTTAGGAGAAAGTCCATAATAAAAATTTCATAAATGTATTTAAACAACATGATATCTTTAAACTTTAACATGGCTCACACAATCGATGAATCCTCATATTTCATAAATAGGTTGATTTTCTCACTAAATCAATCTTACAAAATTTGTACAAGTCAATTGATTTGTTCCAACATTAAAGTCTTACCCCTAATATAATTAGATCTAAACAATGAAACTAAATGTTAACTCATAATGGATCAAATATCCATCAAAATGTCTAACATTCAATTGTAGCCATAATGTTAGCACATCAATTCCCTAATTTATAAGAAACATATCACCTAAAATGCATTTCAAGAACCTTAAATAGTGAGAAAACATATAATATGATAAAGGGTGCAACTTAAAGCATTCTAACATCCATCCCATCGCTAGCATATCCATCTTAGCATGCACTCTATTACCATCACATCCATTCACGTTCAACCCATCAATGAATGAGTTTAATGCCCATGTTTACATAAACACAGTTGACGACCTATGTGAGGGGTTATGGGCGTGAATATTTATATTTTTAGGGTTGTAAGCATGAATATTGTTTCTAGGTGGGAGGGTCGGGATTGAGTTAAAATGATTTCATGATAATTTTGGATCTAATGCAACCTTACAAAAACAATTTAAATTAATTAATTGAGTTTCAAATTTGAATGGACTCCAATATTAGCCCACAAACATTTTCAAATATCAAACATCCACATTCTACTTCACCAATAAACCAAAAGGAATATGTGTTTTCAAGAGATTAACTAAAAGTGTAAGGGGGTGGTTTGAGTAAGCTTCAATGGTTAAGTATGAGGTTTGGTATGTGTTTCAATGGTTAAGTAGGAAATTTGGCCTTTACAAGTTTTATAGCCTAATTTTGACTAAAGCTATCTATTTAAAAAAAAAATAATAAAAAAAAAACTTACCACATTGATCCAAACTATGGCCATTGTCTATGTAGTATAAACTCAACCAGCATAAATAGCCTCTTTCGATTACCAGACGACATTCTCATTTCATGGAACCTGTGTACTTGAGCTTTTATGAGAAATATAAAGTGCCCTTCCCCTTTGTATCCAATGGCACTTGGACATCAAAATCGCTCTAATTTGACTTACTATGAAAATCTTGAGTTATATCTAGATGATTATCACATTGAGGTTTTCTTTATTAAGCATTCTAGGCATACAAATTTCATGTGAGAGGTATATAACTAGCACAACCACAATTACCAATGTTGTTGATATACGTCAATAGGCATATATGAAGCATATATACAATCGCATTTTTCAATGTGGTTGATGTGCGCTGATAGTCGTATATCTGCCACATTAATAATTATTATATGTATTTTTTTAAAGGCCAATTATTTATGATTATTAATAACTACTAAATAATAAAAACCATATTTCTTTATATATATATATAATATACTATATATATATATATATATATATGAAGATGATTATTATATTAATATTATATTATATATTAAAAATATTAAAGTTACTCTATAATATTTATTTAATATTATTCAATTTAAATTATTTAATATAGTTACATATTTAATAATAATATGAAGTAGTATAATTAACAATTAATAATTTAATAACAATAATTATTAATAAAAACAACAATTATTTTAGTAAATGTGGTTGATATACGCATAAGATTTCATTTCTATTTATGGCACAAACCAGTTGATAAATATATAATATAATAATAATAATTTCTACCGAAAGACTTTGCTTAATTTCATTATGGATAAGAGAACCCTGAATATAGAAATTATTATTCATTTTTTATAAAATGTAAATAAATAAATACTTATTTTATTAAATAAATTAAATTTAATATTGTTTTTAGATATATAATATTTTTTTAAATAATAATAATAATAAATAATAAATAATAGTAAATAGTTAATTATTGTTAAACAATAATAATATTTTTAATTAAATATTATTAAATAATATGATATGAATATAATTTAAATAAAATAATAATAATAATGATAATAATAAATAATAATTCTTTGTCACAATGTGACATTGGACCATGGTTGATTTTCATATTGAGACAATCTTTGTCACAAAGCAACATTTGAGCATGGTTGACCATGGTTAACTATGATTCACCATGTTTGACCGAAAGGAATAACAAGCCATTGGGATTAATATTAAAAATCCAAGATTGACCATGGTTGACCATGTTTGATTCTATAAAACATGGTTGACCATGATCAACCATGCCTACCATGGTTGACCATGATTGTCCATGATTTTTATATGGAGACAATGTTTGTCACAATGAGACATCCCCTCATGATTAAACATGGTTGACCATGATTGATATTATAAACCTAAGGGAATATTAAACCCAAGGGATTTATATTATAAACCCAAAGGAATAATAAACCCAAGGGATTAGTACTAAAACACCAAGGGATTATGAAGCCAAGAGAATAATATTAAACCCAAGGGACTAATATTATAAACCCAAGGTATAAAAGTCTTCAAATAAATATTAAAACTATGAAAATAAACATAATTGAGCATGGTTGATTTTGGTATTGAGACAATCCTTGTCATAATGCTAGATTAGATCATGGTTGAGCATGGTTGAACATGGTTGATTATGGTTAACCATTTCTCAATAATATTAAACCCTAGGAATATGAACCCTTAGATCAATAAATCCAAGGGATTGATATTATAAACCCAAGGGAATAATAAACCTAAGAGATAACAATTATAAACCCAAGGAATAAAAACCCTAACATCTATATTATAAACCCTATAATTACATGGTTGGCCATGGTTGATTTCCATATAGAGTCAATCCTTGTCACAATGCAATGCTGGACCATGGTTAACCATGGTTGATCTTATTGATTGTCATATCAAGACAATCTTTGTCAGAATGCACCATTAGACCATGGTTGACCATGGTTGATTTCCATATCTAGCCTCGTTTGACCATGGTTGAACATGGTTGGTTATGATTGACCATGGTTGACAATGATTAATATTATAAACCCAATGGATTGATATTATAAACCCAGGGTGTGCCTCAAGGTTAATTGTGGGAGGAATGGCACAAACAGGCAACTTTAGACTTCAGGAGCTGCTTGAATAGAGGAAATAATCAGGATGAAAGATAAGCAAAGTGTGCAAAAGTAGGAGGTCAAGAGCAAATCTAGGGGTCAGAAATGGATTTGGCAATCTTTAGTTATACGTTCCTTGGGCCAAAAGCTTATTACAGATCAAGTCTCAAGGAAAACTTTAATGGATGCCTTCTTGTTTGGCACCGAGATCCTCTTTAAAGAGTGGGAAAGTCATTATAAGCACGGAAATCTAATGCATTTTACGCGGCAACATGCTCATAAGTTAACCTTCCTATCAGATCTAATGGTCTCTATAAGGGCTTCAGATCCACAGTGGGTGTTATCATTCGTGCTAATCATGAGCTTTGTAAGGATTCACCCGCATCTAGTGGCTTTCGGGCGGTGAACTAGCTCAGAAGCTTTTCCCAGATCGGTACTGATACGACTTTAGAGAGGGTTTTGAAAGCATTTCGGGTCCATTTTGTTGGTTATTTGGTGGGCTAGTTGTGCTCCCGATATCACCCCTCAACCATTAGATCTTTGAAAGCAGATCATACGATCGTCGGTGGATGGTTTTGTGTCGTGGGCCCTAGGCCAGGTTTTCGAGACTTTGGTGCAGCTTCTTTAGTTAGGTGGGGCATGTTTCTCTTGTGGGCCTCAGTGCCGAGGATTGTGATTTATACATGTAACTTTTTTAGTCAGTAATAAAGAAGGAAATACTCTTGCTTAAGCAAAAGATATTATAAACCCAGGGTAATAATAAACCCAATGAATTAATATTAAAGCCCAAGGGATTATGAACCCAAGGGAATAATATTAAACCCAAGGGACTAATATTATAAAGCCAACGTATATAAACCCTACAATAAATACTATAAACACTAAAATAAATATGATTGAACATTGTTGATTTTCATATTGAGACAATCCTTATCACAATTCCATGTTGGACCATGGTTGACCATGGTTGATAGGGGAATAATAAACCTAAGGGTTTGGTATCATAAACCCAAAAGAACAATAAAACCAAGGGATTAATAATAAAACCCAAAGATATTATGAACCCAAGGGAATAATATTACACCCAAGGGACTAATATTATAAACCCAAGGTATAAAAGCCCTAAGAAAAATATTAAAAATACTAAAATAATCATGGTTGAGCATGATTGATATTCATAATGAGACAATCCTTGTCACAATGCGCCATTGGACCATGGTTGACCATGGTTGAACATGGTTGATTATGGTTGATTATGGTTGAACATTGTTGAATAATATTAAACCCTAGGAATATGAACCCTTACATCAATAAACCCAAGGGAATAATAAACCTAAGGGATAAAAATTATAAACCCAAGGTATATAAACCCTAACATGAATATTATAAAACTTAAAATAAACATGGTTGACCATGGTTGATTTCCATATAGAGACAATCCTTCTCATAATGAAACGTTGGACCATGGTTAACCATAGTTGACCATGATTGATTTTGATATCGAGACAATCTTTGTCACAACACAACATTGGACCATGGTTGACCATGGTTGATTTCCATATCCATATGGTTTGACCATGGTTGAACATGGTTGGATATGATTGACCATGATTTACCATTATTAATGTTATAAACCCAATGGATTGATATTATAAACCCAATGGAATAACAAACCTAAGGGATTAATACTAAAACCCCAAGGGATTATGAACCCAAGGGAATAAGATTAAACCCAAGGGACTAATATTATAAACCCAACGTATATAAACCTTAAAATAAATAATATAAACACTAAAAAAACATGATTGACCATGGTTCATTTTCATATTGAGACAATCCTTATCACAATGCCATGTTGGATCATGGTTAACCATGGTTAATTTTCGTATCGAGACGATCTTTGTCACAATGCAACATTGGACCAAGGTTCATCATTGGGATTAATACTAAAATCCCAATATTGACTATGGTTGACCATGTTTGATTCTACAAAACATGGTTGACCATGATTGTCCATGATTTTTATATGCAAACAATTTTTGTTACAATGCAACATCCCACCATGGTTAACCATGGTTGACCATGGTTGATATTATAAACCCAAGTTCATAATAAACCCAAGGGATTAATACTAAAACCCCATGACTGACCATGGCTGATAATGGTTGACCATGATTGATATTATAAATCTAAGGTAATAATAAGCCCAAGGGATTTATATATAAACCCAAAGGAATAATGAACCCAAGGGATTATGAACCCAAGGGAATATTAAACCCTAGGAATATGAACCCTTAGATCAATAAACCCAAGGGGTTGATATTATAAACCCAAGGGAATAATAAACCTAAGAGATAACAATTATAAACCTAAGGAATAAAACCCTAACATCTATATTATAAACCCTAAAATAAAAATGGTTGACCATGGTTGACTTCCATATAGAGACAATCCTTGTCACAATGCAATGTTGGACCATGGTCAACCATGGTTGAGCATGATTGATTGTCATATCGAGACAATGTTTGTTAGAACACATCGTTAGACCATGGTTGAGCATGGTTGATTTCCATATCTAGCCTTGTTTGACCATGGTTGAACATGGTTGGTTATGATTGACCATGGTTAACAATTATTAATATTATAAACCCAATAGAATGATATTATAAACCCAAGGGAATAATAAACCCAAGGAATTAATACCAAAATCCCAAGGGATTATGAACCTAAGGGAATAATATTAAACCAAAGGGACTAATATTATAAACCCAACATATATAAATTATACTATACATATTATAAATGCTAAAATAAATATGATTGACCATTGTTGATTCTAATTTGAGACAATCCTTATCACAATTCCATGTTGGACCATGGTTGACCATGGTTGACTGGGGAATAATAAACCGAAGGGATTGATATTATAAACCCAAAGGAACAATAAAACCAAGGGATTAATACTAAAACCCCAAGGGATTATGAACCCAAGGGAATAATATTACACCAAAGGGATTAATATTATAAACCCAAGGTATACAAACCCTAAGATAAATATTAAAAATACTTAAATAAGCATGGTTGAGCACGATTGATTTTCATATTGAGACAATCCTTGTCAAAATGCGACATTGGACCATGGTTGAACATGGTTGGTTATGGTTGACCATTGTGGAATAATATTAAACCCTAGGAATATGAACCCTTGCATCAATAAACGCAAGGGATTAATATTATAAACCCAAGGGAATGATAAACCTAAGGGATAAAAATTATAAACACAAGGTATATAAACCCTGACATGAATATTATAAAACCTAAAGTGTGAATATTATAGAACCTAAAATAAACATGTTTGACCATGGTTGATTTCCATATAGAGATAATCCTTGTCACAATCAAACGTTCAACCATGGTTAACCATGGTTGACCATGATTTATTTTCATATTGAGACAATTTTTGTCACAACACAACGTTGGACCATGGTTGACCATGGTTGATTTCCATATCCATATGGTTTGACCATGGTTGAATGTGGTTGGCTATGATTGACCAAGGTTTACCATGATTAATGTTATAAACCTAATGGATTGATATTATAAACCCAAGGGAATAAAAATCCCAAGTGATTAATACTAAAACCCTAAGGGATTATGAACCCAAGGGAATAAGATTAAACCTAAGGGACTAACATTATAAATCCAACGTATATAAACTTTAAAATAAATATTATAAACAATAAAATAAACATGATTAACCATGGTTGATTTTTGATATTAAGACAATCCTTATCACAGTGCCATGTTGGACCATGGTTGACTATTGTTAATTTTCATAACGAGATAATCGTTGTCACAATGCGACATTGGACCATGGTTCATCATGGTTGATTTTTATATCAAGACAATTTTTGGCACAAAGTGACGTTGAAACATGTTTGACCACAATTGATCATGCTTTACCATGTTTTATTCTATAAAACATGGTTGAGAATCATAGACCTTGATTGACCATGGTTGACCATGATTCTGCATGACTTTTCTATGGAGAATTTTTTTGTCATAATGTAAGATTTGACCATGATTGACAATAGTTTACCATGGTTGGCCATTATTGGTATTGTAAACCCAAGTTAATAATAAACCCTAGGGATTGATATTATGAACCCAAGGGAAACATAGACCCCAAGGGAATAATATTAAACCCAAGGTATAAAAACCTTTAGATAAATATTAAAAATACTAAAATAAATCGTTGACAATGATTAATATTATAAACCCAATATATTGATAATATAAACCCAAGGGAATAATAAACCCATGGGATTAATACTAAAACCCCAAGGGACTAATATTAAACCCAAGGGATAGATATTATAAACCCCACATATTTAAACCATAAGATAAATACTATAAACACTAAAATAAACATGATTGACCATCGTTGATTTTCATATTGAGATAATCCTTATCACAATTCCATGTTGGACAATGGTTTACCATGGTTGACATCATAATAAACCATGGTTAACCAGGGAATAATGAACCCAAGGGATTGATATTATAAACCAAAAGGAATAATAAACCCAAGGGATTAATACTAAAACCCCAAGGGATTATGAACCCAAGGAATTAAGAACCCAAGGGAATAATATTAAACCCAAGGGACTAATATTATAAATCCAAGGTATAAAACCTTAAGATAAATATTAAAAATACTAAAATAAACATGGTTTAGCACATTTGATTTTCATATTCAAACAATCTTTGTCATAATACGACATTGTACCATGGTTGAGCATGGTTGAACATGGTTGATTATGGTTGACCATTGTTGAATAATATTAAACCCTAGGAATATGAACCCTTACATCAATAAACCCAAGGGATTGATATTATAAACCCAAGGGGATAACAAACCTAAGGGATAAAAATTATAAACCCAAGGTATATAAAACCTAACATGAATACTATAAAACCTAAAATAAGCATGGTTCACCATTGTTGACCACGATTGATTTCCATGTAGAGACAATCCTTGTCACAATGCAATGTTGGACCATGGTTAACCATGGTTGACCATGATTTATTTTCATATCGAGACAATCTTTGTCCGAACATAACGTTAGACCGTGGTTGACCATGTTTTATTTCCATATCCATATGGTTTGACCATGGTTAAACATGCTTGGCTATAATTGATCATGGTTTACCATGACTAATCTTATAAACCCAATGGATCCGTATTATAAATCCAAGGGAATAAAAAACCCAAGGGATTAATACTAAAACCCCAAGGGAATCATATTAAACCCAAGGGACTAATACTATAAACCGAACATATATAAACCCTAAGATAAATATTATAAGGGCTAAAATAAACATGACTAAACATGGTTGATTTTCATATTGAGACAATCTATAAAACCTTAAGATAAATATTTAAAATACTAAAATAAACATGGTTGAGCACATTTGATTTTCATATTCAGACAATCTTTGTCACAATGCAACATTGTACCATGGTTGAACATGGTTGATTATGGTTGACCATTGTTGAATAATATTAAAGACTAGGAGTATGAACCCTTACATCAATAAACCCAAGGGATTGATATTATAAACCCAAGGTATATAAAACCTAACATGAATACTATAAAACCTAAAATAAGCATGGTTCACCATTGTTGACCACAGTTGATTTCCATATAGAGATAATCCTTGTGACAATGCAATGTTGGACCATGGTTAACCATGGTCAACCATGATTTATTTTCATATCGAGACAATCTTTGTCGGAACACAACATTGGACCCTGCTTGACCATGTTTTATTTCCATATCCATATGGTGTGACCATGGTTGAACATGCTTGGCTATGATTGACCATGGTTTACCATGATTAATATAATAACCCCAATGGATTTGTATTATAAATCCGAGGGAATAACAAACTTAAGGGATTATGAACTAAAGGGAATAAGATTAAACCCAAGGTACTAATACTATAAACCCAACATATATAAAGCCTAAGATAAATATTATAAGAAGTAAAATAAACATGGGTGAACATGGTTGATTTTCATATTGAGACAATCTATAAAACCTTAAGATAAATATTTAAAATACTAAAATAAACATGGTTGAGCACATTTCATTTTCGTATTCAGACAGTCTTTGTCACAATGCAACATTGTACCATGGTTAAACTTGGTTGATTATGGTTGACCATTGTTGAATAATATTAAAGCCAAGGAATATGAACCCTTACATCAATAAACCCAAGGGATTGATATTATAAACCCACGGGAATAACAAACCTAAGGGATAAAGATTATAAACCCAAGGTATATAAAACCTAACATGAATATTATAAAACCTCAAATAAGCATGGTTCACCATTGTTAACCACGGTTGATTTCCATATAGAGATAATCCTTGTCACAATGCAATGTTGGACCATGGTTAACCATGGTTGACCATGATTTATTTTCATAGCAAGACAATCTTTGTCAGTACACAAAGGGATTATGAGCCCAAGGGAATAAGATTAAACCCAAGGGACTAATAATATAAACCCAACATATATAAACCCTAAGATAAATATTATAAGCACTAAAATAACCATGATTGACCATGGTTGATTTTCATATTGAGACAATCCTTATCACAATGCCATGTTGGACCATAGTTGACCATGGTTAATTTTCATATCGAGACAATCTTTGTCACAATGTGACGTTGGACAATGGTTGATCATGGTTTATTTTCATATCGAGACAATTTTTGTCACAACACGTCGTTCAAACATGTTTGACCATGATTGACCATGGTTGACCATGTTTGATTCTATAAAACATGGTTGAACATCATCAACCACGGTTGACCATGGTTGACCATGATTGCCCATGATTGTCCATGATTGCCCATGATTGTCCATGATTTTTATATGGAGACAATTTTTGTCATAATGCGAGATCCGACCATGATTGACCATGGTTGGTTATGGTTGACCATGATTGATATTATAAACCCAAGCTAACAGTAAACCCACGGATTGATATTATGAACTCAAGGGATTAATACTAAAACCCCAAGGGAATAATATTAAAACCAAGGGACTAATATTATAAACCCAACATTGGTAAACCCTAATATAAATATTACAAACACTAAAATAAACATGGTTTATTTTCATGGTGAGACAATCCTTGTCACAATGTGATATTCAACCATGGCTGTCCATGGTTGGCTATGATTGGAAATGGTTGACCATGATTGATATTATAAACCTAAAGGAAGAATAAACCGAAGGGATTGATATTATAAACCCAAGGGATTAATACTAAAACCAAAACGCATTATGAGCCCAAGGGAATACTATTAAACCCAAGGGACTAAAATTATAAACCCAAGGTATAAAAACTCTTAGATCAATATTAAAAATCATTAAAATAAGCATGGTTGAGCACGGTTGATTTTCATACTGAGACAATCCTTGTGTGATGCGACATTGGACCATGGTTATTTATTGTTGACCATTGTTGAACAATATTAAACCCTAGGAATATGAAACCTTAGATAGATAAGCTCAAGGGATTGATATTATAAACCCAATGGAATAATAAGCCTAAGGGATACAAATTATAAACCAACACATATAAACCCTAACATGACTATTATAAACCCTAAAATAACTATGGTTGACCATGGTTGATTTCCATATCAAATTAACTATAGTGATATTGACATAATAATAAATAGTTGGACTATTGAACCTTTAATATTGGAGTTTAATAGTTGCTTTATTAAACCCTTAATATTGGGGTTTAATAAATCGAAGAGATTATTATTATTATTATTATAATCGAACCCTTAAAACCTTAAATCTAAGGGATTATTAATATTATAAATACAAGGGATGAATAAACCCAAATCATTATTAATATTGTAAACCCAATTCATTAATATTATAGAAACAAATGATTAATAAACCCAAGAAATCAAAAAACCCAAGGAATAAATAAACCCAACAAACTAATATTAAAAACCTAAACGATTAGTAAACGCTAACAATTAATATTTTAAAGTGGAATGATTAATAAACATAAGGGATAAATTGATAAACCAAAGGAATTATTAATATTATAAACTCAATGAACAAATAAACCCAAGCGTTTAATATTTTTTTTTCTCGGTAAAAGCTATTTCTATTAACTCGTAAACATGATAATATTACATGAGGGAGCGGCTGCAGGAGCCCGCACTTCGAATACTTTACAAAATTTCCCTATTACAGAAGAGCTGGGGAATCTCACCAAAACTAACAGCCAATTCAACAAAACTAACAGCCAAATCAATTGGCGTTACAAACATACTGAGAGAGAAAGAACTGAAGATAAGCATATGACTAGAGCTAAGAACCCTGGACCGAGACCCGAACATACGCCACGGCAAGTAGAAACTCAAAACTGGGCATTGCTTCCAAAGAAGCCTCCCAAGAACCAAAAAGAGAGACCCCAAGAACCACTTGTTCATTTTTCCTCATCCCCCTGTGTCTACTCGGCCTGCCGACATGCATCATCCTGGCTGAGCACTTCTTTTTCATCCAACACGTTGCCCTCCTGTGTCCTGTCGGTGGTGCCAGCGTCGAGATCCAAAATCAGATTGACACAATCAACCAGGGGAGGAATTAGGGGAGGCGAATCAACCTGGATAACTGGTTCAGCTTCCCTTTTGGCAGCCATGGCAATTTTGGTAGAAGAACGCTCACTGCTGTGGGAGGAATTGGGGTCAATGCAGGAGATAGGAGGCACCTGGTTAATTTCCTCATACATTAGGATGGTTATCTGGGCTGAAATCAGAGGGCAGTTCAGATTGCTTTGAAATTTAAAATGAGTGGATTGAAAGGCACTGTTTGGAATCAGATGGCGAGTGGGATTGCTAGAAGGAGGGTCCTCAGGGGAGGAAGTGAGGTTAATGGTAGTGAGCAGCGGGGTGGGCTGAGGGCGAGCGGAGGGACGTTTACTGCTACCAGGTCTTTCCCCGGAGCGAGAGCATTTCCCTGGTCGTTTCATGGTGCTGACTATTACTGAAACCTTAACCGAACCAGTGCAAAACCCAGAATTATACCTCAGAGAAACCGAGGGCACCGAACCGAATCGAAAAGCAGAACAAAACACAATAGAAACTCGAAACCGAGAGACAAAGTCGGTACAACGAATGTAACAGCGAATGGACCACTTACCCTAGGCCACCGAAGGATTTCCAGAGCGCAGAACGCAGGTAGAGTGGAAGGGCTGCAAATTTGAGCCAGAACCAGCTCGAATTTCCCCTCTGAGGCTAGACTCCCTCTCGGCTTCACGCTCAGCTCTCAGAACGAACTGAACAACATAATTCTTAACCAACTGCATAGTGGAAAGATCACCGGGTGTCTCCAGGTAAATAACACTCAGCAGGCTGCGTTGGGCTTCGGCCTCCATTAATGGCGCTGTCTTGCACCGTCCCTTGTCCATTAAAACATTCCTCCCGCCTCCATTCGAAGCCTGGGGCTCCACGCTGCAGATCAGGTGGCGGTACTATGGGAATTAACGCTGCATGAATGCCATTTAAGGGCAGGAGGATCACCCAGATACGGGAGCCCAAGCGTTTAATATTATAAACCCAAGAGAAAATATTATAAACATAAGAGATAAAAAAATGCTAGGGATCAATATTAAAAACGAAAAGGATTAATATTCTAACCCCAATGGATTAAATTTATAAATCCAAGTTGTTTAAACCCCAAGATAAATATTATAAATCGAAAAATAAGCGTCAATGACCATAATTAACCATCGTTGATTTTCCTATTGAGAAAATATTTGTTATAATGCGATGTTGGTGCAAGGTTATAAACCAAAGGAATTAACAAACCCAAGGCTCTAATAATATTATCAACCCAAAATATTAAAAAACCTACCGAAACCCAATATTATGAATCAAAATAAACCTTAAGCCCTAAACCAAATATTATAAAACAAAATATTTAACCCTAATTTATTCAATGTTGCATTGCAATGTAATGTATCATTGTGAGAACGATTGTCACACTACCCTAATATTAAACCAAATGTCATAAACACTAACATTATCAAGCCCAACATTATAAATCCTAAGATTAATATTATAATCCTTAAGTTTAATATAATAAACCATAAAGATTTTAAGGGATTGCTACTTAATCCGTACTTAATCGTGGGTTTTTATTGCTATAGTTGACCAAGTCAACAATAGTTAATCATAGTCAACATTTGAGTCTATAAATTTATTTAAAGTTAAAACATTACAAATGTGTAGATTAATGATTAATGTGTTAATTTATAGATTAATATA
>APFE030274557.1:0-20550 GCA_000404065.3 Pinus taeda | reverse complement strand
CCCCCCTTCTAACCCCCTGGTTAACTACGTCGGCTAGTCATGGAAAGAATATAACACAACCCAACAAAATGGAGGAGGACATAGAAATAATGAGTCTGAAATGGACACAGCTGGAACTACAAAGGAAACAACCAAGAAAAATTCAACAAAGAAACAAGAATAAATTGTCTTTGCATCAACTCAGTTAGGAAAGAGCCCAAATATTGACTTGGAACAGGAATGGAAATAGTTCAACAAGATGCTTCACACAGATTCAAACCTTGAGAAAACATCTGAGATATAGACTTCTAAGCAAATCCAACACAATTCAAATTTGGAAACAATAGAGGAAGGAGTTAAGGACATTCAAAATGTTCAAATCATTCCTATTATGCCCACTTCAGAAATTGTTTTGAGAGTTGAAGAAATACCTTGACTAGATGTATTTTATAGTCCCACACACAAAGTTGTAGTCAAGAGACAGAGGAAGAAAATAAATCTAGATGTTGTAACTGTTACAACTTCCAAAAATGAACCAATGGACATCATTTGGAAGGACTCGCCCATGGACCCACCTGAAAATCTCACAAAATTTTCACAATGCATGGGAGTCTATGCCACAACAACTATTGATAAAGCGATAGAGTTCCAATTGATGCTTAAGAAAAAATAAAAAGGAATTCTGCTATTAGAACAACAATTAGCTCAGGAAAAATCCAATCAACAAGTGGAATTACATGTAGCCCAGCTCCAGCATGAATTTGAACAAATGGGAATCCAACATCAGGCCAGCCTAGCAGAAAGAGATGGATGGATACAAGATATAACAGATAATTTTAAGGATAATCCCCAAATCGATGAGTTCATAACTCCCAACTAATGCAGGAGAAGGAAGTACTTTGCCAGAAGATTTCACAGATAAGTCCTTACTGTGAAACCAATGATTAGCTAACAAACCAAGATGTTAACATGAGACTTGAGTATCATGAAATTTGTAAAAGGATTTCTGACTTTATCACCTGGCAAGAATCAAAGGATGGGAGAAAGGATGATTTGCCGAAATTGGAGGAATCTCACAAAGACATCCTTTTCACACATTGGGATTCTCGGTTGAAGCAAACAGAAAGGGCAACAATGATAGAAACGACAGCAACAAACAACGTAATTGAAGCCATCAATAAAAATATGCATGGCGCTAACCTGGTTACAAAATGTGTACTGGGATTTCTTCCAAATGTCAAATAGTTAGAGCAACAGTGGAAGTAGGAAGTGCAAGAAAAGGAGGAGGTGATCAGACAACTAGGCAAGCTGAATTAGGAAGCATACTGGCAGTTTTTAGTGAAACCATACAGTCAGTGGATGACTTTGAGGTGCTTAACAACCTCAACACAAAAGATGGTGCCAACACTAAAAGACGCTATATTTTCTGCGTAGTTAAAATCTACGATCGACCAACCGACTCAGCTCAAGCCTATGATAGATATTTACGATCTCAGAGATCATGTACAAAGGAGTTAGTCGTTTAGTTTATTTTTATTTTATTTTTATTTTTGCATAATCTGAGGAAGGTCATTTAAACCTCCTCAACTATTTTTTGTAATAGTCTATTTTAAGACCTATAGTTTAGTATTTAAACCCCTCTCATGCATTTAGAGAGGGGTCCAAAATTTTTATGAGAAACATTCTTCGAAAAAATTCAATTCTATACTTTTGAGGATGTTTTGATGGAATGAATGGAAGATGATCTATTTTCTTTCAAATATCTAACGTACTCTACTGAAATGCACTTTTGTACTCTTAAAATGTGTTGGATTGATTGATATTGGATTAATATTGTTGAAACACATGAGTAGGACTCATCATATATGGTACTTTTATCTTATGATCTTGTTTTATTTATGTATCAGGCAATAACTCTTCTTTAAATTTCTTTATGTGTGAAATTCTGAATTACAGTTTAGCATTATTTCACTTTTGTATGATGTAGGCTTTAACTTTATTCTGAATACATGAATGATTTTATATGTGATATATCTTTCACAATTGTTTTGTCTAACTATTTATCCAAAATGACTATTGTTAAACGATTTCACTTCCTATTGCAGTTGAATGATCTATATTACCAATTGTTGTAGGACATCATTATAGATCACATATTGTATTTAATTCCCGAGTATATTTATATCTAAATAGTGTTAAACCAGGATATATGCATTTGTTTAATAGTTAGAATAGATTACACTTAGCTCATCCATTCTCCCGTTACATCATATATCTCCCCGTCAACACTATCAAAATCTTTTTTGGGAAACTGGTCCCATTATCCCCAGTCAGAGCCACTACACCAAATGGAAAAGGAGATGCTAACCAAGGTCCAGATCAGGTGGTTTTCCCCCATGTTGTGGCAACGATTTTTGAGGCTTCAACATTTTGGCGCTAGAAGAAGGGAATAAATATGAATGGCAAGTAAATTCAAATCAATAGGCCATTATAAGAGTAAAACTCCCTCACCATCTCCTCCAACTTATTGATCGCATTCCAAATCTCAAGATCCTAAGTGAGGAGTTGTAAAGAAAACTTTAGAACCACTACTGTGATCTCAAAGAAGTCAGATCAATCTTCTTCTATAGAAACCCCTGATGTTCAGTCTTTGATCCATAAGCTACAGGGGATTTCAATATCTCAAGAATACTTTGAGTTATCCCAAGCTAGTGTTTCTTCTCATTTTCCCTCATCTCAAAGGTTAACTAGAGCACAAAGTGAAAATTTTGGGATCCCCCCATTTGAATTCCCTCTACCAAACCGTGAGAGAGCTAAGAAGACACAACATGAATCCCATAGTGAGGTTCTCTCATCATCACCTCAAACATCCTCATTCATTCCATCCACTCGATCACAAAATCAACCATCCACCTCAGAACTCTAGATCATGGTATACACCAGTACTGGAGCACAAGCCTCCTCTACCTAATCACCTTCAAATACAAGAACATATTCCTCTACACAAATAACTACGATGGTTCAAAACCCACAAAGGACATGGAAAAATCCAGGAGCTGCTCGGATGGCAGGACCCTTACATCCATTGCCCACCCATCTAGAAAAATGGTTACCAAAGTTTAATCCTGATGATGGCTTACCAACTGAAGAACTCATAAACAATTTTATGTTGTCCATAAACCTCAACGAAGTAGTGGAAGAAGATGAAGTTGTAATATTATTCCCTTATAACTTACAAGGATTAGTATGATCATGGTACTTTTCATTATCATCGGGTTCCATTAATAGTTGGGATGCCTTTCAAGAGTAGCTCCTAACCAAGTTTGGTGATGATAGATCAATGGCTACTCTTATCAATGATCTCTCCAACTTGAAAGCCGAACCTAGGGAACCAATTAAGGAATTCAATTCACATTTTAACAAGTTAATGAATAAATTCTGAACGACATCTAAGCCCAGCGATGATGTCCAAAATGAATGGTACATTTCTACCCTTCCCTCAAACACAACTATTTTAGTTGATAGAGTTGCCAAACCAACTTTGGAAAGAAACATGAATGAAGCCATAGCTATAGAAAAATGTATTTTAGCCTTAGATAAGAAGAATGCCGTAGAAGAACGAAAATATAAGAAAGTAAATTTTAGGGATGAATCCAAGAAAATACCCCCTAAAGATCCTTTTGATCTTGAAGGTCTACAAAATGTCCTTAAAACCATGTCCAATGAAATGGTTGATATCAAGAAACAGGTAGTAGAGACTTCCTCAAAGAAATCTTTCAGACCATACAAAAGAAATCCCTCCTCTGATACTAAGCCTCCAAGCACCATATCAAATGTTGGATCAAATGTGGAGGAAGAAGAAGTATCAACAACTGAAGAACAAACAGATGATGAAGAAGTAGTCGAGTTACAAGGAGTGTGGAATTTTATCCTTCCTAATGAAGAAGCACAAGAAGCACTACCTATTGAGTAGAATCCCTGTTGATTTTCCACAAACAAATCCAAAGCAGAAGGTATCAACTTTGAATCCGAAAGGCAAAGAAATAGGTAAGAAATATTCATCTAAATCCACTCAATCCGCTCCTCAAACAAATTATTCACCTTCAACTAAAACCCTACTAGTCTCTGATGAAATGGAATACAACATAGTAGAAGATATGAAAAAGACTAGGTCAAATATCACATTCCATGAGCTTAGCAAGTTAAAACATCAACAGAAGATATTTTTCAAAGATCTAAAAGCAGTCCCTACTTCCTTGCTTCCCGCCACTGTAATCTCGCAAGCTGCCCAAGAAATGGGAAGGCCTCCTAATACCTCATTAGATAGAATCAGTCCTACTGATATCTCTCTAATAGGAGGAAGATCCAAATCCCATACTCCTCCATTTATTTTAACTTTTGAGGTTTTCAACAAGAATCTACATAATTGTTTAGTTGATTCTGGAGCTTCATCCAACATATTACCAAGAACAATTTTTGCAAAATTAAATGTGGAGCACAAAATATCTGTTGTTCGCATTGTGCAGTTAGACTGATCCCAACTCGAAGTTATAGGAGAACTCAATCAATTCACTATTAGCGTATCATCAAAACTGAAAGTGTGTCAAGTCATTGACATTCTTGTGGCTGATATCCCCAAGTTTTATGGCTTAATCCTTAGTAGAGATTGGTCAGAAAATATTCATGGTTATTTTGCAACTGCCTGGTCCCACATGTGGCTTCCCTATAATGGTAAGCCAAACCAAATAAGGGTTGACCATGAAAAACATCAAAAGTATATCATTACAAAATTAGAGGGAGAGAATGAGCCAGATGCATATAACAGCAATATCATCAGAAACTACTCAGTTGAATCATTTCTAGGAAATTTTAATGTAAATACTTCAGCCTTCTTGGAAAATTCTGTTATATCTCAAGTTGAAAATTATTCTCAAACAAATTCTTCTAAGTGTATAAATTTTGTAGATAAACCTATAGTTAGCTCTTTATTTTGGAAAATTTTTTTGATGGATCTAAATCTAACGATGGAGCCAGAGCAGGATGCATATTAGTTAGCACAGAAGGAGAAAAAACTATGTTAGCATGTAGGCTTGAATTTGAATGCACAAACAACACTGTCGAATATGAAGCATTGGTTCAAGGTCTGTATAAATCCATTTCCCTTAATATCAAACATCTTCAAGTGTTTGGAGATTCAGAAATTGTGATAAAACATATAAGAAATACTATACATTGTTTGTTTCGACATTTGAAACATTATCAATCATTAGTCCAGGACCTCACTTCTCACTTTACAACGTTTAATGTTTACCTTATCCCAAGACTCCAAAATGCAAGTGCCGATATTTTGGCTAATGTTGCATCCAAGCTCATTCCACCAGGAGATTATAGCTCTAATCACTTTTCTATTGAATTGTTTTTTAGGCCTTCAATTCCTGATAATATTACCAATTGGCGAGTCTTTAATAATGATTCAGATATCAGAAGTTTTCTAACATCTGAAGGTTCTTATGATGATTAGATAATAGATGAATATCAACATGACTCCGAACTTATGAAAGAAAATACTATGAATTCCATACCTAAGTCTGTGGTTAAGCTAGTGGAATTATATGATCTCAAGGACAGATTCAAAAATCCCACTAACTCAAAACTCCAAAGTTCAACTTTGAGGTTTGAATTAGTTAATCTTGGAACTGACCTTAAGCCTTAGAATATTAATCTAGGACTTGGTCTTAAACCAGATGAAAAATTAACCTTCATTCTTTTGTTGAAGAAATACAAGAATGTCTTTTCTTGGAACTATGAAGACCTTAAGATATATGACACTTCCATAATTCAACATACCATCCCCATGATATTTGATGAAAAACCCATGCAGCAAAAGCTATGAAAGATCCATCCAAATTTAGAAAATCATATCAAATCTGAATTGAATAAGTTGCTCAAAGCCAAAATTATATTTCCTGTCAGGCACTCAATGTGGGTTTCTAGCCTTGTTCCCGTCAGAAAAAAGAATGGTGATGTTCGGATATGTATAGACTTTCACAATCTCAACAAAGCTTGTCAGAAGGAAAATTTCCCATTACCTCCTATGGAACAGATATTGCAATCAGTTGCAGGCTTAAAACTAATGCCTTTTCTAGATGGATTCTTAGGTTACAATTAGATTCTAGTACATCCAGATGACCGGCTAAAGACTATGTTTTGAGCCAAATGGGGCACCTATGCCTATCAAAAGATGTCATTTGGGTTAATCAATGCTGGTGCCACATTTCAAAGAGCCATGGACATAGATTTCAAAGGCTTGGTTAATAAATCAGTGGTAATCTATTTAGATGATATAACTATGTACTAAAAAATGTGTGGTAATAATTTAAAGGATTTAAAACAAATATTTGAGTGTTGTCAGAGGTATCGAATTTCTCTCAATCCCAAGAAATATTTATTTTCTTTAAGTGAAGGAAATCTCCTTGGATTTATTGTATCCAAAGAAAGAATTCACATTGATCTTGATATGATAAGAGAAATTTTTGGAATCCCTTTACCTCATAACAAGAAATCCATGTAATCTTTCCTATGTCAGATAAATTTTGTCAACATATTTGAACCTGACTTTTCGCGAATAGTTTTACCTCTCCAATCTATGATTAAGAAAAAATATCTTTTTAAATGGGGACATACTGAGCATGAAGCCTTTGATCTGATTAAACAACCAATCATAAATTATCCCTCAGTAACAACCCCGAATTTTTCTAGTCATTTCATTTTATATATCTTTTCTTCCGATAAATCATATGCAGCTATATTAACGCAGGACAATGATGACAAAACCGAAGCACCAATTTCTTTCTTTAGCTCCAATTTGCAGGGGGCTGAATTAAACTATACAAATGTTGAAAAACAAGTTTTCGTTTTTTTCAAATCAATAAAGAATTTCAGAGCCTTTCTCCTCAAAACTCACACCAAGGTAGTAGTCTCGTTCTCAACAGTAAGAAATTTATTAATACAAAGAGATGTAGGTGAGAAAAGGGAAAATTGGGTAACAACACTACAAGAATATGACATTGAGATTAGACCAACCAAAATTATAAAAGGTCAAGGTTTTTGCATAATGTTAGTAGGAGCATCCAACTTACCAGCACTACAATATTCAAGTGATGATATACAAGTATATGAGCTAATCATCAATGACACTGAATCCAAATATGTTGCTATCATCTTTTATTTGAAAAATGGATATGCCCCTACCCAACTAAGTCACAAAAGAAAAATGGTTTTGAGATTAAAATCTAGACAATATCAAATCATCAATAATCTGTTGTTTAGAATAAATTATGATTCTGTTTTGCTTAGATGTCTTGAAAAATCTGAGGTAGAAAAGGTTTTGCAAGAAGTCCATGATGGACTAGCTGGTGGACATGTTGGAGGGGACACAACCGCACATAAAATCATTCATTTTGGCTATTATTGTCCAACCTTATTTAAACATGCACATGATTATGTAAGGAAATGTAAATTTTGTCAAGCAACTGCTGGGAGACAGAGGATATCCACATTACCATTGTAGCCAGTCAACATTGAACAACCATTTGAACAATGGGGACTTGACATAATATGTGAGATTGTTCCTCACTCTTCAGAGCAGCATAAATATATCCTTATAGCAACTAATTACTTCACAAAGTGTGTGGAAGAAATTCCACTTAAGGTAGCCAATTCGGAAAACATCATTGAATTTATTGATCAGTTTATTATTACCAGATTTGGTCTGCCATCTTCCCTCATGTTTGATAATGCATCTTATTTTATAGCTAATGCTATGACAAAATTTTCTCTTAAAAGAGGCTTAAACTTAAAGACTCTACTATATATTTTCCTCAAGGAAATGGCTTGGCTGAGTCTACAAACAAAAATATCATAAGAATCATCAAACAAACCGTTGATCAAGGTCAGAAAAACTAGCACAAATCTTTAATATTTGCTCTATGGGCATATTGAATAATGCAAAAGGCCTCAATAGGCACTTCTCCTTTTAATTTGGTCTATGGGAAAGAAGTTTTCCTCCCTACAAATGTAGTTATTCTGTATCTAGCCCTAGTTCAATTTATGGAAAAAACCCCTTCCTCTTCTATGCAAGTAATATAATCACAAATTCTTAAGCTCGAAGAAGAAAGGGAAAAGGCCAAAATCACACATGCACATCATCAATAGTTAGTCAAATCTTCATTTGATGCAAATTCTGTAAGCTAAAAATCCTTTCAGCTCATAGACTTGGTATTGAAATGGAATAAAGCACATGAGGAAAAAGGTAAGCATACCAAATTCCAAAGAATGTGGCTTGTCTCGTTTCAGATTGTCGAACAAATAAGCCCATCAACCTTTTTATTGCAAGATTTATCAGGCAAGACACATTCTCTGCCTGTTAATGGGTAGACTTTGAAAAAATATTTTTCATAGAAGATAATCTTTTCTATTCACTGTATATTAGTACTTTTACTTTTTAGGAAAATAAAGTTGAAGTAGCATTTACTTTTGGCTATTGTAAATAGTCTATTTTATATTTTGACTTTTCGCTTGTATAAGTAGAGATTGTTAAGAAGATAATTTTTACATTTGAAACATAAGCTAAGTTCTATCTCTCTAAAATTTCTTGTCATCTACCAAAATCAGTTGTCCTTTGGTAAAACTCAACTTTGTAAAAGAACCTTTGTTCTACCATCAGTGAAGAAAAGTATCTATAACAAAGCAAGAACTCATTACAAAGAAGCATCTTTAACTCTATAATTGTCATCCAGAAACTCTTAAGGAGTCAATGATTCTCCCCATCTAGTGAGCTTTCACTTTTTAGAGTGTAATTCTAAAATATGCTTAAACTTGAAGGATGAGAGGTCTCATCAAGAGCCGACTTACCATGATCATAGGGAAGTAACAAGCTAACATTACCAATACTACATACCAAAATAGGGTAATGGCTTGAGATTATGTTAATTAAAAGACAAGGGATCTCATCATGAGCCAACTTGTTCAGTTAAAGTTACAACTAGCAAATGGCATTGTCAAATTTGGCCACCAAACCAAGATAATGACCTTTAAGAAGAAAATGAAAAATTTTAAGAAAAAGGAATTGTTTAGAAAAAAAATGAGAAAGAAAGTAAGTATATGAATCTGAATATATCTTTAAAAATTGCACTCTTACCTAGATGGGATATTGAATCATTGTTGGTTAAAAAGTAACCCTGTTGAGGCTATGGACGCTTGCTGGCAGTAGAGGCTCTACCTATGACAACTGAGTACATCTAAAAGCTAATTTGCACGAGTCCCCTGTTTTTATCTTTAAAACCAAGTAATGAATGATGTAGACAAAGCAATTTTCATATTGAAGAGGATAATCAAATGGATGGTAATTAAGTAGATTTTGTTTTTTATTCAGAGAAATATTACTTATCCTGTAATTCATGTATTTTTATTTTTTTGAACTACCTTTATTTTGGAAGATTTTAGAAATTTCAAAAACCTGTCAGAGATAACTAGTTCTTCCAGCAAATCACTTATTGTTGTGTTATTCAACAAACCCCCATTTATTGGTATAATAGATCATATTCTATTAATAAATGGGGACCCATGATAAAATCCTTGAAAAAGAAATTTAGCACTTAGACACTTTATTTTAAGATTTTTTGAATAAAGAAAAATATCGAGTCAAAACCCTTTGAAAGCTAGCAATCCTCTCCTTTTCACATATGGCTCAACCAAGTGAGTCAAAAGCCTTATTAACAAGAAAAATTTGCGTAAAGCGATTAAAATAATCACTGCGCTTAACTTAAATATAATTAGGCTTTTTATTAAAAAAAAAAAGACCTAAGGAATTTCATATTAAAATAATGTCTGTATCAGATATCGTCATTCATAAAGGGCGCACTTTCACAAAGCATGTTGAAACTTGCGAAATACGATATTGCGATGAGACGGTCAACCTTATCGCATCATGTTGGAACACTTAAGAAAGGTTTGAAATCTTACAAACTGCACAATGTTGTGAAATGCGATAAAAGAGTAGACCCGATAGAACCCAATATCATAAAATGATGATTAAAGTTCATCACATGATGACAAGCACTTTATAAGGTAAATATATTTAAATAATAAAGAACAAACCACTTATCCCGCATCTCACATCCCACAGGAACTTAAGGAACTTTAAGAAAGCACACAATCAAACATGCGAAATTTAACTTGCGACATTGCATCGCAATCGCAAAATCCGCATTCTCGCAACTTAAGTCCACCGCCTTTAAAGCCATCCTTCCCATTTTGCGATGTGATACATTAATGAGCAATAAAGGTAGCGATAAGGGACTATGAGTGGCTATTTAATATAGGTTAATGGAATTTATGATAAAAAGCGGCTCGACGTGATACGATATCTTTTCATCTGTGTTTAATTAAAAATCCTTGCTTGTCACCTTTTTCAGGATATTGGTATCATTATTCTCATTTGATTCTTACTTTTGTTTATTCAATAACTTCCTCTTTGCTTCATCTCAAGAAAAATCTACAGGGAGCATTGTTGGAAACAACAAGAGAGAAGGGCAAGGCAGCTGCGTCCGAGAAATCAGAAATGATTCCTCTTTTCTCCGATACTCCATGTAGCAAAGATGGAGGAACTACAACTTGGGAGGCTATGTACAACATATTAGAAGAAGAGAACCCAAGGGCATGGCGAATTCCCAGGAGTCATCTGATGCCTCCTATTTCGAGACAACATGCTCTTTCCTACACTGCACAGCACGACCAAATCTAATCCCATATGCTGACATGCTCAAGTGGGTAATTGATGAGGCCGAAATTGTAGACTGAACATTTAGGAATCACAAGCAAGAGGTCATGGGGTATTTTTCAGCAGATAGCCTACGAATCATGTACCAGTTACCAGAGCCGCAAAAGCTCTACAACAAATAGTTCCTTGAGAAAATTTCCAAGGAGAATAAAGACCCAGTAGGCATCACCCAAACTTGGACAGCAAACGAAGGCAAGCTCAAACAGGATAAAATTGGTATGTACTCCATGGCATCCATTTCTTCCCCTTCTAGTTTCGTAGCAAAAATGCTATGTATATTGTTCGGTAAACCCGACAACACCAAGTTTTCCCTGAAATGGCTCCCATTAATAGATGTAGTTGTGAATGCAATGATAATGAGCTGGACTCAAATTTTCTCAGATAATTTAGCATAGGCCATTATGGAATATAGGAGAAAAAGAAGTCCCTCTTTAAGGGTTTATCCCCCATCTTTTATGAGTGCTTTTGTAATGGATGCAATCTGTTTTAATTCTAAATTTTCCATTATGGGATGGAAGTGGATGTTCAAGACCCACTTCCTATCCATGTGTACCATAAGACATTGTGGGAATCTCAGCTTCACCCCCATTTTTACAAAATTTGTCAAGGATTCATGCTACCCATCCATAAAGAAATATATAATAGAACCGCCTCTAGGTTTTCTAAAGAGGCTGAAGTGGATATCTTGCCAGTAGCTAGATGGTTTAGGGAGGAGACATTCACCTATATCAAAGTATTGGGGAGCATTTCTTCACCGCATGTTCTCCCATATTACGTCCCCGACAAATTATTGGCTAGAGAAATAGCTTACCAAATAGTAAGGGAAGGTGGATTAAGCAAAGGACTGAATGAATAAAGAAGGCCATTTGGCCTACATTTCTGTTACAATGCGGTGCATTTCTGTAACATGATTTTGGACATGCATGCAAACAAGCAGAGATTATTAAATCTCTGAAATTAGCTACATTTCTGGGAAGGCAGTATGACTCGGGCGACACTGTTAAGACGTTTATTAGTATGGTGAAAGTAAAACCATTCACCCATGAAGGGGACCCCTTTGATGACCTCTTCCTACAGGCAGAAACATACTCACAAGTGTTGCATTTAGCATCGACACTTTTTACACCAGATGATCTTAGAGCTTTCCATGTATATAGGGAGAAAAGATTATGTAAGGTCCCATTAGACCTATTGTAGATAGAACCAATAAGGGAGCGAACTCCCAGCGTAAGCTTGGATGACAGCTCCAAAGAACACTCTGAAGAATAAACCCAATAGAGATCTACGCACGAGTCAGAGAAATCATAGCAACAATATGAAAATGGAGGAGGACATACAAATAATGAGTCTGGAAAGGACACAGCTGGAACTACAGAGGAAACAATCGAGAAAACTTCAACAAAGAAACAAGAAGAAATTGTCTTTGCATCAACTCAGTCAAGAAAGAGCCCAATTATTGACTTGGAATAGGAATGGAAACATGTCAACAAGAAGCTTCACACAGATTCAAACCCTGAGCAAACATCTAAGATACAAACTCCTAAACAAATCCAACACAAGTCAAATCTGGAAACGGTAGAGGAAGGAGTTAAGGACACTCAAAATGTTGAGATCATTCCTATTACGCACGCTTCAGAAATTGTTTTGAGAGTTTAAGAATACCTACACTAGATGTATTTTATATTCCCACCCACAAAGTTGTAGTCAAGAGACAGAGGAAGAAAATAAACCTAGATGTTGTAGCTGTTACAACTTCTGAAAATGAACCAATGGACATCTTTTGGAAGGACTCGCCAATGGACCCATATGAAAATCTCACAAAATTGTCACAATACACAGAAGCTTATGCCACAACAAATATTGACAAAGTGACAAAGGTCCAAATACTACTTAAGGAAAAAGAACAAAGAATTATGCTGTTAGAACAACAATTAGCTTAGGAAAAATCCAATTAACAAGTGGAATTACAAGTAGCCCATCTCTAGTAGGAATTTGAACAAAAGTGAACCCAACATCAGGCCAACCTAGCAGAAAGAGATGCACAGATACAAGATATAACAAATAAGTTTAAGGATAAACCACCAATCGATGAGTTCATAAAGGAAGCGCTCAATCTTAACTCCCAACTAATTCATCAGAAGGAAGTACTTTTCCAGAAGATTTCTCAGATAAGTCCTTACTACGAAATGAATGATAAGCTAACAATCCAAGTTGTTGACATGAGACTTGAATATGATGAAATCCTTAAAAGGATTTCTGAATCTATCACCTTTCAAGAATCAGAGGATGGGAGAAAGGTTGATCTGCCGAAACTGGAGGAATCTCACAAACACATCCCTTTCACAAATTGGGATTCTCGGTTGAAGCAAGTAGGAAGGGAAAAAATGATAGCAGTGACAATAGTAAAAAACATAATTGAAACCATCAACGAAAATATGCATGGCACCAACCTGGTTACAGAATGTTTACCAAGATTTATTATGAATGTGAAACAGCTAGAGTAACAGTGGAAGCAGGCAGTGCAGGAAGAGGAGGAGGTGATCAGACAGTTAAGCGGGATGAATTGGGAAGCATACTGGTAGTTTTAGTGAAACCATACAGTCACTGGATGAATTTGAGGTGCTTAACAACCTCAACACAAAGATGGCTCCAGCACTGACAGATGCCATATTTATTGCGCAGTTATAATCTGCAATCGACCAACCAATTCAGCTAAGGCCTGTGACATATATTTGCAATCTCAGAGATCAAGTACAAACGATTTAGTCACTTAGTTTATTTTTATTTTAGTTTTATTTTCACATAATCTGAGGAAGGTCATTTAAACCTCCTTAGCTATTTTTTGTAATACTCTATTTTAGGACCTATAGTTTAGTATTTATGTAACAACCCTGGTGAAAATTCCATGTAAAAATATATAAATACCACGGATGACTGGGACTTGTATTCCAAGATGAATGGTGGGAAAGACATCCTAGGGGGTGTTCATTTGGTTGTTTATGGCTATGGAAATTGGTAAAGGAAATGGCTAAGGCATTAAAGAGGCAAAAAGGTATTTTGGCACATTTATTTATGAAAATAGTGAAAATTAGGAGAAAAGGAAGGTGAAAGTTCACATTTTGCATGTGAGGAGGAAATTGAAGGAAAATAATGGAAAATGAAGAAAATAGAGGCCTCATTAATAAAAATTCTTATGAGGATAAGTGGGCAAGACTTGGTCAGATCAGTTTTGGAGCTCTCTCATTACTCTCTCTCTCTCTCTCTCTCCTACTCTTAGTTACTTAGAGTTTTCTTGGAGCACTCTTGGAGGGGGTGGCATACTTGGATTCTTGGAGCAAGAAGGAAAAGGAAGAGCAGGAAAGCACAAGAAAGCATTGACATCAACAACTACATCAAATTTTCTTGTAGGTACCAAGTTGCATGTATGAGTTCTTCACTAGTTTTGGCATGCATGGCACATGCATGTGGTTTCTTAGTTATGATCTGTCATTAACATGGAGGATGGTCAAGATTGACAACGGATTGCCTAGCCTTGCCATTTCCTAGATAGCCATGGTGATTGTGGGTTTACTTTCATTGCTTTGTTTTGGTTGGTTCTGATTTTTACATAGCTTGGGTTGAGTTACTAGTCCTGGAAGCCCTGGTTGAGAAAACACTCTGGAAGCCCTGTAACATCTTTAGTTGAGTTACTAGTCCTAGAAACCATGGTTGGACAAACACTCTGGAAGCCCTTGGCGGGTTGAGTTACTAGTCCTGGAAGCCTTGGTTGGAAAAATGCTCTGGAAGCCCTGTATAAGTTGTGAGTTGAGTTACTAGTTCTAGAAGCCTTGGTTGGAAAAACACTCTGGAAGCCCTGGAAGGCTTGAATGGAGACCAATATGATGATGGTTTTTGGTGATGTCTGACCGTGAGGTGGAATCACTATTTAATGGGTTGAGGTGGGTGGCCTCTGGAAGCCCTAGATGAGTTTTGATTGATGTGTTCTATGAGATCCCACATTCATGATTGGAATATGGCACAGGGGGTTATTGGCTGAAGAGAGACTTGGCTCAGCCAATCTATGGTCAGGTGGAATGTGGTAGTCCCATCACCAGTTGGTTCATTACATTTATTAATGAAAAAAATTCATTCCCTTGATTTTCATGTTTAAATGTACTGATGTATATATGGATTTTCATGGCTGATATGTTTATTGTATTTATGTTTCTATTATGTTTTTTTTATATATGCACATTTACCCCAGAGGTTGTAATAGAGTGGTATCAGAGGCATGGTTCAAACACTTGGACTCGATCGGCTCTATCATAGGTGAAATGAAGAACAAAGGTTAAATGTTTATACCTTTCTGTCATATATGTTATAACTTCTATTCTGTGGAATATTAGAAGTCGAAAATTTGTCCATACTGAAGGTAAATCCCACTGATAATGTGGTAAAAATTTCATATATTGGTTCACAATACTTTAGGAATTATGATCTAAGGAAGATGACCTTCCTGAATGCACCTTTAAACAGATCATGTTGGCATTTATGCAATAACTTTTCGTATGTAGACTTTCCAAAGCTGAAAAATCGTCCACATTGAGGGTAAATACCATTTATTATGTGGTATCAATTTTAGATATTGGGTCGCAATATTTTAGGATATATGAGCAGAGAGAGTTGACCCTTCTGAATGGTCCTAAAATTAGGTCTCAAACATGTCACACTGATATTTTTGTCATAACTTTTATTATGGGCACTCTTAAGAGCTAAATTGTTTTCCACAATGAGAGGAAATCCCACTTATATTGTGATAAAATTTTCATAGATTTATTCGCTATATTGTAGGAGATATGACCAGTGTAAATCGAGCTTTCTGGATACTCCTAGAATTGTGCACCAAATATGATTGTGTTGGTATTTTTGTTATAACTTTTCATCTATGAAATCTCAGAAGTTGAAACTTGAACCATAGTGAGGAAAAATGCCACTGCTCATATGGTTCAGTTTCCATAACTTGTACTACTACATTTTAGGATATATGCATTAAATCATTCACTATATTAGTTTGAATGTAAAGTGTTTGATGAAATGCTTAAATGGTTCAATGATTAATTGCATACAAACTGTTTGATAATATTCCCTAATGAGTATGTTTTTTTTGGTTGGGGATAGTATTGATTTGTAATAGTATTCTTGTAGTTGATATATTCTTACTTGTATGCAAATAGTTTGCTATATTAGTTTGCATGTAAAGTGTTTGAAGAAATGCTTACATGCAAATGTAATAGTATAATAGTTGTTTAGAGAAAAATGTAAAAGTATGGTAATTGTTTGAAGAAAACATTATTTTTTTGGATGGGATAGTATTGTAGTGTGATAATTGGATGTCTCTGATCTATGCCTATTTTCATGCAAAGAATTGAAGAGTTGCATGTAGGGAATTTGAAAGGTTGCATGCAAGGAATTTCAAAAGTTGCATGTAAGGAAATGGAAAAGTGGCATGTTTTTAGTTATTATGTTACAAGTGGAATAAATGAAATGTTTTTGACTTAGTCTCATACAAATGTATGATAAATAAAAATCAATTTATTTTCAAGTGTGGTTAAATCTAGTAGAGCTTTGGAGATTCCATTTCCATAATTGGACATTGGAAATCACACCATTATAGTAGCTTCCTCCTTCTACCTTAGTGTGGACCATGGATAGTAATAGGGTATGCTGATAGGTTGTTATATTGGTAAATGCTGATTTCAAATTGATAGACATGATGTCTTCATTTTTAGAACATGTGACTGACTGTGCATAAATAATATGTTGCTTACATGTTTCTTTCATGTTACCTACTTACATCCTTGTATGTTAGGTTGCATTTTTGAATATTTTGATTACATGTATTAGTCTTGTAGGTTGATTACAAGAATTGATTGCTTATGTTTGACTACATGTGTTTATGCATAGGTGTAGTTGATTTGTCATTTCTTATGCATATTGTTGGTTGCATGTGGTAATGTTCACAATGGAGTAATGGTTGTTGTTATGCATGTATGGTCTTGGTTATGATTATGCATGTATAGTAGGAAAAACATGCCTTGTGAAGTCATTGTATGCAATTTAGGTCATCATGGTGCTATTGGATGTTATGATGCTAATGTGTTGGCTGAGATAGAGCAAGAGATGCAAATCATTATATGAGGTTGTGACATTGGACTTTGGGATAAGTGTGGATCGTCATACATGTATTGTATGTTTGACATGCATGTATGTAAGTTAAGGATTTTATATGCATTAGATTTATATACATTAGGTTTATGAACATATATTTGATGTTATGGTTACATTCATGATAGATGTTAGATGATTAGTGTGGTTATATGCACATGTCAGATAGTCAAGAATGATAGTAACATGTATTTGTATGCATTGCTATTGTTGTTTTATATTAGATAACCCGATGATTATGTTGTATGTTGTTGATGAGTATGGTATATAGCTTATTGTTGTTATATGCTATTAACTTGATGATTAGGGTCATTCATTGAGATATTGATGTTATAATTTGGATTGGTCATATGCATGATGGTTATGTTCGTTGCCTTGAAGATATTTATGTTATATGTATTGTGTTAACCTGTTTTGACCTATGCAGATGGTTATGGTTGCGATATTCAGGTACAAACTGACATATTTGTGAGATGGTGTCATATTAATCTAGATTTTCCTTGCATATGTGTGAATGATAATTGTGTATGAGTTTACAATGTGCACATGTTAGTTAGATATTGTTATGGATATCATGATCTTATGAGTGCTTGAGTTTACATGTTGTAAAATTATATCTTGCTAACTAGATTGATAATGCAAAAAAATAGCCTCCCCTAAGATATACTACGGTATGAGTTTGCTTATGTATTATACTTGGTGTTTCATAGTTGATTACGTCATGTATTTGGTATTTGAGTGTTCGGTGCCTATTATTTCGTCTAATTGATTTATTTAAAATGGTATGTTTGCAAGTGGTTGAATGATTGATGAATTTCTTAATATGAGCATGTGTTCAAATGATTCTGTTTTAAGATGATATTACTAACATTTATGTGTTGAGACAATTGATATGTACTTGAATGTAGTCAATAGTTGTAGCATTACGTCTAATAACTATGGATTATGACACGATTGTTTGTAAAAGTTGATTTCAAATTGATAAATATGATTGTCTTGATATTTGGAACATGTGGTTGACATGTGTAAGCATGATGCATGGAGTTGGCAAGAGAGGTTGCCATTAAATCTTGAAGAAGGCTCGGGTGAGATTTCCCTGGGAACCATGGGGATTGAGTCATGATGTTTGTTTTTAGTCTTGTTCTTTTGGTATTTTATGAATTGTTGAGCTTGATTTGTGGCTTTGTTTATGTATAGTGTATGGCCATATCACTTTGTTTGCAGAGTCATGTTGTTATTGGTTTTTATGGTCTTCTTCTTGTTTGTCTCTTGTCTTTCCTTTTTTATGTTTTGAGTCTTGGGAATTGGTTGGGAAAGAGGAAAGTTGATGGAAATCAGGAGAGATTTTGGGTACCCAACTGATGATATAAGACCTAGATGAAGCTATGTGCATGAGTAAGCGTAGCGGAAGGTAAGGCTATGATATTCAGTTGGACTGGCTGGGTCCATTGTGGTAAAAGGATGGTAGCAGTATAGTCATGAGAAAGGTAACATGAAAAGGTAAAGTAAATGGATTTGAGGTGTCGTATGCTTTGAATATGTTGGGAATTGTTGCTCTCAATTCTTATACATAAATAAGAAATTTCTCTTAACCTAGATCTTATGTTATCTAGTAATTATTTTATGATCATGATTATGTTGAAGTTTATATATGTATACATGTATGAATGTATGTCATTTTCTAATTGATCACAATTTCTTTATGTTAACGTTTATATATGTATGTATGTATCCATGTATCTATGTTACTATCTAACAGGGTTGTCAAGGATCATTCTTATGGAGGAATGATTGCTTATGTAGGAGAAAAACATGAGGAGGTTCTTGGCCTTAAGAGGAATCATTTGGGAAGAATAGACACGACAAATATACAAGGTCAGTATCATGTGGATAGGATTTGATATTGTATACTTGTGTTATGCCTATGTCTATGTTATAACAGGTAATGTTGAAGGATACATCAACAAAGTGAAAACAATGTGGTCTGTGACATGTTGGGACAAGCATGCATAAGACACTAGAAACAAAGCTACTTGGCAGAGACAATGCAGTTGGGATGTGTGGTACTACTATTATGCATATGTTGTATATTTTGTACATGTTTCATCTGTGATTTTGTACGCATGCGGTGTTGTGCATATATAGCGTGTGTACATGTTATTTATGTGATGTTATGTAATGGGTGTTAGTATAGATAGTCTTGTATGAATGTTGCATATTCAGTCCTGGTATAGATGGTTCTATGTACATGTTGGATATATGGTGCAGCGTACATATTGTACTGTGTGCATGATGACTACGCAGTGTTTTGTGCATATGGTTCTATGTGCATGTTGGCTATTTAGTATTGTGTACAGATGATACTATGTACGTGTTGGATATGCAATGCTATGTACAAGTGGTGTTGCGTGCATGTGGTACATTGGTACTATGTACATATGGTGTGGTGTGCATGATCGTACAAGTGGTGTCGTGTGCATGTGGTGCTGTGTACATATTGTACAAGTGGTGTTGTGTGCATGTGGTGCTATGTACATGTCGTGCATATGGTGTTGTGTACATGTGGCGTCCTCTACATGTCGTGCGTGTGGTATTGTGTACATGTGGTATTGTGTATGCACTGTATAGTGGTACAGTGTACATGTGGCATCATGTACACGTTGTGCAGGTGGTGCCATGTACATGTGATGTTGTGCACACATTGTGCAAGCGCTGTAGTGTACCGGTGGTACTGTGTACATGTTGTACATATGGTACTAGTGTACATGTGGTATTGTGTGCATGTCATTGACGTTGTGTTATGGGCATGCGGTACTATGTATGTGCATCATGTAGTCATGGTATTGTGGCTTGCGTACTCATTGTATTAAACTCTATTTAGTTACATGTATTGAGTGGTATTGCACATCAAGTATAGATGATGCACTATGTTGTACACTGGGTGTAGGTGTATGTGTTGTATGTCAGGTATAGATGCATGCATTGCATGGAGTTGCATGTCGTATGTGGCCGTATGTGTGTGATGCACACTATGCATATGTGCACATGGTTGAGGAGAAGAAATTGGATGTTTGTCAGGTGTGGCAACAAATCCATTGTGTTACAAAAAGAACCAAGGTAGAAGTAAGGATCAATGAAGGATAAGTATTGGTATTGTATTTCGGTTTTAGTATGCATGTGATTTATGATTCTGACCCATGATAATTACATGTGATCTAAGATTTTTATTTATGATGGTTACATGTCATTTATGATTTTGATGGTTATGTTTGAGCTAGCCTGATGTGATATTTTTATACATGTTGACTTGGTCAAATATGCTAGTTTGACTTGTTGTGATAGGAAGCAAACATGATTAAAAATGTACCTTATTAACGAGCTACCAATGAGGTATGATGTGAATTTATTTTAATTTATTTTAAAACTGATGGAAGCTATGTGCGTGGTATAGGAATCATGAACATGTCTGATTGGATAGTTGAAATCAACTAAAAGAACTAGCAGCTTGATATGGTGGTTTGGTGGTT